>VDFB02065394.1:0-17222 GCA_007258455.2 Sequoia sempervirens
ACTTTAAGTTTTTTGTTGAACAAACCCTAGGCATTCTTGCAAAAAAAAAGTAGTTTTATAGTTGCAAACTTGCAAACCCTAGGTTTTTTAGTTTTATTATAAATTATACTTTGAATGCTAATTTTTTAAAATTTATGTGTTATTGCAGCATTGTTTATAATATATATCTATAAATTGTCTCCATCATATTCAATTTCACCATGTCTCAAGGTAAAAGAGATCCTTGTTGGAAACATGCCATTGTTACCCCTGGGCAAAAAAAAGGAGAAATACAATGTTTTCATTGCGAAACTCTTTTTCTTGGGGGTGGCATTAATAGATTGAAATACCACCTTGCATGTATACCTTGCCGAGATGCTAATCCTTGCACAAAGGTCCCTATTGAGGTAATGCATGAAGTGCAAGTGCAATTGGAAACCTTTGAGCAACAAAAAGAGTTAAAAAAGAAGCAAAAAGATGAGATGGCAGCCATGCGTGGAGTTGGAGATTCGAGTTCTTCCATGCCTAAAATTCCTCCAGGGTCTTCACCTTCAGTTGTTGGTAGTGGTAGTGGCAGTGGCAGTGGCAGTGGTAGCGTTAGCAAACTTAGCATTGGGCCCAGAGTTCGTGGATCTAGGCTGGATTCATATATTTTGCCACGCACTACTCCGGGTTCCCAACCGTCTCTTGAGAGCATGGGTTGGAACAAGGATAAACATGATGCAGCCAAAGCTGCAATTGGAGACTTCTGGTTTTATTGCGACATTCCATTTCATGCAGCCAGGTAATTCTTCTTTTGTTTTGTTTTAAAATATATAGCTTGTTGCTTGATAGTTGATTCTTTATCTCTTGAATTTTATTTTTAGAGCTATGTTGAATTCAAATTGAAATTATACATTTTTCAATACTAATTAGTAATTACTAAATTTAATTTATTTGTGTTAGGTCTCCATATTGGCAAAATATGATTGATGCAGTTACTGTTTGTGGGGCGGGGTTCAAAGCCCCTAATGATGAAGAGATAAAAGGCCCCATTTTGTCCCAAAAAGTGGCTGATGTGAAAGTCAGAATAGAGGAGCAGCGAGAAATTTGGAGGACGAAGGGTTGCACCATCATGACTGATGGTTGGACCGATAGAAGAAATAGGACATTGCTCAACTTTCTTGTTTCTTCCTCAGGTAAATATTTTACTTCCTAAAATGCATTGCTTTAGTGATTAGCAATCAAGATTTTAAATTTATATTTAATTGAATCATTTATTTTGTTTCTTTTTCAGGTGGTACCGTGTTCATTAAATCTATTGATGCATCCGGCAACTCCAAAAATGCTGAATTCCTTTGTGAGGCTTTGGAGGGTGTCTTGGCTGAGGTAGGGGAGGAGAATGTGGTGCAAATAGTGACGGATAATGCAGCAAATTATGTTGCTGCAGGTAGACTATTGATGGATAGGCACCCATCATTATTTTGGACACCTTGTGCCGCTCATTGCCTTGACCTCATATTGGAGGATCTTGGCAAGCTTGACTGGATCAAAGCATGTGTAGAGACCGCAAGGAATATTTGTAAGTACATATATAATCACACATGGGTCCTCAACCTTATGAGGCAATACACGGGGCAAAAGGAGTTGGCTCGCCCTAGGATAACACGCTTTGCTACCAACTTCATCACTCTACAATCCTTACTACAGTCAAAGGGAGCTTTGAGGCGGATGTTTGTTAGTGAGGAGTGGGCTTCCTCAACATATTCTAAGACAAATGCAGGGATGAGTGCGTCAGGTAGGATTTTTGATGAGCAGGGCTTTTGGGTGCCTACTAAGGAGATTGTCAAGGTAAATGTAATAACTAATAAGTAATTAGTTTAGTAATTCTACATTATATTTTATTATTTTCATTCTTATTTTTATTTTATTTGCTTTTTTTTGTTAACTCTTACTTATGTCAATGTTTCATAATAATTGCAGGTCACAGAGCCCTTAGTGGTTCTATTATGAGTTGTTGATGGGGAAAAGCCCGCAATGGGCTACATATACGAGGGCATGGATAGGGCCAAAGAGGCCAATAGATCCATTTATGGGGGAATTGATAGTAAGTATCGCCCCATTTGGGAGATCATCGATAGACGATGGCACCTCCAGCTTCACAAGCCCCTACACGCAGCAACATATTTTCTCAATCCGGAATTCCAATTTCGCAAAGAATTCAAGGCAAATGAGGAGGTTTTGAGTGGGCTCTACACAGTCATTGAGCGGATGTCTGATTCTCATGTTGGAGCCCAAATTGTTGCCGAGATAGAGATTTTCAGACTTGCACGAGGAGATCTCTTTGCAAGAGATATATGCAAAGATACTCGATCGACATTGCAGCCAGGTAAAAATTTATTAAGGGCATAATAGTAGTTTAAAAATTACCACTTTTCAATCTTTTATATTCAATGTTCATATTATAATTAAATATTCACATTTCACAATGAGATTTATTTTTTTTCTTTTTCTCATCTCAGATGCATGGTGGGAGAGATTTGGTGCTAAAGTACCAAATCTTCAGAGGATTGCGATTCGAGTGTTGAGCCAACCATGCAATGCCTCGGGTTGTGAGCGCAATTGGAGTATGTTTGAGCACATACACTCCAAGAAGCGCAACAGGTTGTCAGTGCAGAGGTTGAATGATCTTGTTTATGTTCATTACAACTGCTGCCGCAGAAGCAGAATGTGGAGCTGGCGGCTTGTCACCCCATCGTTGGAGGAGGGAGTTGATCCGCGAGACGAGGTTGGATCAGCGGTCGAGGATCATTTTTCTGGAATGAGGACACATTGTGACCTTTTCACACATACCGCCCCATTCAAGATAGGGACCCCTGATTTTTGCTCGATTCAGGTCTTTTGGCAGGTTTTCTTCTCTCTTTGTGTCTCTTTTGAGGGTGTCCATCTTTGGGGGTTATTATCCGAATCGGTGAGCTTAAAGCGAAATGTGTAGAAGAATTAGGGTTTAGTTTCGATAGTCGGGGGCATATAAAGTGAAAATTGAAAGTGGAACTTAACGCGTTGTTGTTAGCGGACATCAAATGGGCTTCGACCCGGTTTTCATCGAATTAAAGGAGTGCCCACTATTTTTTTAGTAAGTGTGAAATTGAGGCGGGTCGTGTCGGCTATTTTGAGATTCAGATAAATTACTGCATTAGACATATCCAGTTGTTCGCATGCAAAATTTGAGCAAAAATCGACAACTTACTATTTTTAGCAGTCCGGCTTCCAGAGCAAATTTCAGGGTGCAGATGCAGAGTTTTTCTTTGCATGTCTGGATATTCCTTCTGGGGTTTTCAAGACCTTCGCGATGATATAACACATGCAATCACGAGATGACCGCTTCGAATTCAGCCTTAGGGGCTATTTTTAGGAGTTTGCATGTCGAAGGGGTTTCTTTTTGCATGTCGAGATTGATTCACGATGGGTTTTGAGAGCTTCCGCGATGGGTGTGACATGCAAGCGAGGATTCTCGATTAAGGAACTTGCTATTTTTAGCGAGTGTGTCCCAAGCAGTAGCCACCGGTGATTCGGATTCCGCGAGAGCGATCGCGATTACCCGCGAGAAGCAGACAAAGCGGAATCTTTTTGATCATATGCAATGCAAATTAGGGTTTCAACCCGGAACCCTAAAATAGGCATCAAAAGTCAAAATCTTGAAATCGAGTGTAAACCACATGATCGATCCTTGAGGCTATCTGGTGAAATTTGAGTCAAAGCAGACACTTACTATTTATAGTAAATTCAGTTAAGAAGCGATGCTAAAATAGTAATCGGTTGCATGCATGTCGATGTCAGCCCGATGGAGTCCGTGGTGAGGATAAGCCTCATTCAAATTTCAACTCAATCGAGACTTGGGGCTATCAGAAACCACGGAAAACTACTATAGTAAATACACCCAGCCAACGGGCTAAAATAAGCGAGGGTGAATAAAATGGTAGATGTAGGCCGGGTTGATAAGATTATGAAGAAGCTATGTTTAAAATTTCAGGCCATTCTGAGCTTCAGAGGCGCAAATTCAGAGAACTTACTATAAATAGCAGGGCACGATACTGGCGAAGGATGATGAAAATTTGTCTAAGTCTGGAGTTTCGTCCAGCAGGCCTGGCAAAATGCGCCCAGATTGATGAAGAGGCATAAAAATTCCAAGATACAAGTTCATCCTGCTCAGGGGTCAAAATGCGCCCAAGGCAAGGAAGGTCAAAGAAAGTCAACGATCTTCGTCCTGCTGCCAGGCCAAAATGCGCCCAAGAAGAAAGAGGGAAAAGTGAAAAAGTTTCTAAGTATGAAAAATCCGCCTCACCCCTCAGAATGCGCCCAAAATACAAGTTCATCCTGTACACAAGGCAAAATGCGCCCAAGGTTGCAAGGAGTCAACAGGGTCAAGGTTTTTCATCCTCCTCAAGGGGCAAAATGCGCCCAAATGCATGCATGTGAGGACAAAATTTGGAAGGCGAAGAGTCACTCTTGAGGCGTTGTCTTGAGCTTATCCACTAGACACATCAAAATGCGCCCAAGGTGAAGGAAAGTCAAGAAGTCAAAGATCTCGTCCTCCTCTGTAGGCAAAATGCGCCCAAACTTGTGCATGTGAAGACAAAAGTGTAGAAGATGAAGGGTCACAAGGCGTGGTGGCAAGTTTGTCCTCCTCCTACATGGAAATGCACCCATGTTTGGATGTGAAAGGTGAATAAAGGTGGTAATTAAGGTGAAAAATATTACCAAAGCATGGTGAAAGGTGTAAATGTTAGGCGCTCAAGGTGTTAGAGAATTTTTCAAGGACATGTGAGGTGAAAAGGTATGTGGCGTGATTTTTCCCTCATGTGTGTGCTAGGCGCCTAAAGCCTATGTGTGTTAGAAAATTATTTCAAGGTGTGTGGCGCAATTTTAAATCCCTCTTCAAGTGCTATAAGTGTGCGCCTAGGGAGATGGGAGTCATAAGGTGTTAAAAATATTTTCTAAGGCATGCTAGGCGTGATTTTCTTCAAGTGTGATACGCCTAAGATGGTAAAGTGTTAGAAAAAAATTCCGAAGACATGTGAAGTCTAAATTTTCTAAGGCGTTAGAAATTTCAATAAAATTGCCTTTCAAGTGTCAAGTGTGAAGTATGAAGTGAGAAATAAGGTGTGCCGGGAATGAGTAAATTCTTCCAAACAAAGTTGATAAAAAATTCCTCTCCACTGGCAAACAAAAAAATTTTCTAAGGCAAGTTCTCAGAATGCAAGAGATGATTTAAAAATATTTTCTAAGGCAAATTATTTTCCCTTGGAAAATACGCCTAGAGCTCAGAGTGATGGAAGTTTTCCGGAGCACGAGCAACGTTTCTCAGAGATGCAGTCAGAGACGATGATATTGCAAGGTGATTAAAATTTTTCAAGAAGTTAGAGCAACACAGAGTGATCACAGGCGAAGAACGAGTTTAAATGATGAAAATAACATTTTTCTAAGGTTCAAAATTGAAAAATTAAATGAACTCGTTTGTTGGGTACCCATGAATTTGAGACATTCTGACGAAAATTTTCTGCTGGGTACTGGACGTTCGTGATGAATGATGGATTTCCAAGTCTTCTGAGCTTCGCCGACACTTTTTCAGTGAAGAATTTAATCAGTGCTCAAATTGTGAATTTTCCTAAGGGAGAATTTTAAATTTTCTGAGGCAAAAATGAATAAAATGTGTTTTCGAAGCAAATTTTCTTCGAACGATGAATCTAAAGGGAGTTGCCTAGATAATTTTGATTAAATTCTTCGAATATGAATTTTCCAGAGCAGAAGAAAAGTTGAATTCGATTTCAAATGACAGAGCTCCGGCTGGTGAGTAAAAAATGATGAATTTAAATTAATTTTTTCGAGAAGGAATTCAAAAACGCCAATCAAAGTCAAGTTTCTAGAAGAATAATATTCCCGACGACTGGAGACAAGTGTCAGAAGCACCAGAGAGGGAAAGTTCGAATTCTTGAAGTGGAGTAGTGGAGTTTAATGGCACTGGCTAAAATTAACTTCTTCTAGAATTCGAATTCTAGCTATAAAATGAGCAAGTTTTTCACTTGTTTTCACAACTGAAGAAGGCGAATTTGCTATGAGAGTGAGGCATTGCAGTGAGTTGCTGAGGCTTGAAGGAATTCAAAATTTGCTAAGTCTGAGTGAGTTGCTGAGCTTGAGGGAGTTCGAATGTTGCTGAGAAGTGTTTGCTGAGAGTTGAAGGGACGCCTTGAAGTGAAGTGCCATTGCTGAAGTAGAAGAGGTACGCCATTGCTGGTTAAAGGAGTATTTGCTGAAGATTGAAGTTGCTTGTGAGAGTACGGCTTTGCTAGTGTTGAGGTTGAAGTCTGATTTGCTAAGGAGTAGAAGAAGCTGAAAGAGGGGACGCCTTGTATTGAGTAAATAGCTGAGAGCTTTAAAAGTACGAACTTGCAAGATTGCTGATTGCTGGTTTGAAGTGCAAAGTTAAGAAGTTTAAATTGCCGATTGCTGATAGTGAAGTAAAGTCATCAAAGTTCACTTAGAAATCTGTTCTAAGTGTTGGAATTCGAACTTATTCAAGAGAAGAAGCTGAGATGGCTGAAGCAAGGACAACCGAAAAGGACAATGGTGCCTCAAGACAAGCTATGATCAAGAAGCTCAGCAAAACATTCATGCCAGAGTCAAAGTTTATTTCAAAGCTGGGCAAGTTGACGGACACTAACCTGGGCTCTGTCAACCTGGAGACCTTCAAGAACAGGCTGTTTGGAATTGGAAGTCATCGAGCTTCAGCTACTTCGCACAACATTGTTCAGAGTGGATTATATGCAGTTGCTGGTTTTCCGCCAGCCATTCAGTGCTCAGAGCTGATAATGGAGTGCGCCAATTGCTACGAGAAGGAACACCGGTCGATCATGTCACCTGATGGCCAAGTGCTTGCCAATCTCACTCCGGCAGCCATTGGTGAAGCTTTCGGGATCCCGGTGCACAGGAATATGATTTACAAGTCCAGGGAGCAAGCGGAATGGATGTACACTTCTGCTTTCGAGAGATGCATGGATACAATTAACACCCATTGGATGAGCACTCCAAAGCCATCTCGTGCGAAGTTGCCAAAACAGATCATAGCGGAGGACCTGAAACAAGAGTACTGTGATCTTATCATGATGCTGAGCAGGGTTGGTGGTTGCCCACAGTCCTACATTTTTGAGCCTTGGATGTTTTATTACATCAACCTGGTGCTAGAGGGCAAGGATTATGTCAATTGGGCTGAGATGATCAGCGATAATATACATGAGCAGCTCCTGACCCTGAGGAGGACTAAAACGTTTTACATGAGCTCCTACCTTATTTATATGTTGGCACGAATGACGAGGTACAGAGGGATTTCTTACAAAGAACCCGTCGGTTGTGGCTCCCATCAGTTCAAAATCCATGAGGCATGTACACAGTTGCTCCTTTCAAGCACAACCTACTACAAACGTGTCAACGATTCATTCACCATGTACATCACAAGGCTGCTTCAGGAGAGGTTACACCACCGAATCTCTAGAGATGCTCAGGAGTTGATTGAGAGGTATGGGTGCTGGTTTATTCAATTTCCGAGATTTTCATACATTAGGCTGCAAGGATTTTCTTCATACCCATATAGGCTGCCTAAGTACCCGACAGATAGAATAATAATGCTAGAGGTATCTAGACAGTTGCTTGCCTTTGACAAAATCCAAAAGAAGAAGAAGAAAGGAGGGATAGAGTTTCCAATTGTGATGGGCAACTCGGATGAGGTGTGTCCTTCGATACAGGCAGCTAGGGAAGCTGAGAGTGAGCTTCAGTTTTATCACTTCTCATATCATACAAGCCGACAACACTATGACCCGCACCATAACATCAATTGGGTTCTGTCGGAGGAGTTTAAACATAAGGCCACTATTGAGGATTATTGGGCTGATGCAGTTGATGAAATTGAAGTGAGGAAAAGGATGTTCTCTAGGTTGCCGATTACTTTGATCAGGGAGTGTGAGGTAGTTCCAGTTCTGGACCAGGTGAACGAGGATATGGATGTTGTTCACCCGGATTATGCAGCAGTTCGAGATACTCCACTTCCACCTATAGACTGGTCAGAACCCGAGGTTGCAGATTTAGATACTCTTTCCATCCCAGTTATGACATTCACCAGGGCATGGGTTGACAGAGGGTGAACAAATTGAACAAGAGGGTCACCTGTTTTGACTTTACAATATGATGGGACGATCACAGGACGCCTACCAGAAGAAAGAACAGATACAAGGCCCCAGAGTCCGTAGAAAGAAAGAAATAGTTCAACCAACCTCCACGATTGAAGGCCAGAAGACTTTGAGACACTGCTCTCCAAGCATACAGAGGTGTTCGTTTGCCGATCGAGGATTGCAAAGGAATCAAAAACGAGATACAGATGATATTCACTTCCACCTTAGGGAGCTCTGCCATTTAGTGCCAATGTACCAAGTAGGCTGATCACATCTGCGATGAGGGACTACACGACCTCGGCCAGCAGAGTTAGAGGCGCCATGAATCCATGGCGATGATGATGATATAGTGCTGTCAAGTGATATTCTACCAATTTGAGGACTATGAGCCTCAGCCGTAATGAGGGAAGAAGTTGAACGTTAGAGAAGTCGAAAGTACGAGCGTGCCACCGGAGCATCAGATGAGGTGTCTGGGATTGGTTTAAAGATAGAATGAGAAGAAGCCCGAGTGAGGAGATTGACTTAGCAGCTGAGATGGAAGAATTTTTGAACCTGGGACGCTGCTCCTCCAATCAAGAAGAAGGCAAGAAAGCCAAGATCTCCGATCGATGAGGATGGCTCGCGATTTTCAATGCTGTTGTCCTAATTAGCTCAGCGTGACCTAATGAAGCAGCTCCTCGGGAATTATGTGGTCACCACTCGATTTGGGACGCCTCACCGGTGCTCGATTGTTGAGGAGTGTGATAACTCCTTCCTTGCCCTCAAGGATAGGTTGTTCAAGAAAGAAGGAAAATATAAGAAGTTGAAACGAGAACACAAGGCATTAATTGGATATGTTCAGCAGTTGTCTCGTTCTCGAGGGCAGGATGTACCAGTGATAGAGCCTCCGGCAGATATTCCTAGAGAGTCGATCAGCGGCTTAGTAGAGTTGGGGAGAATGGCACAGGAGGCAGATAAATGGGTCACAGGAGTTCGTATTGAGACCGAGAAATTTATGGAGAACCTTGCTTCTGCCTTTCAGCAGGCCTCTACTATTTTGACACGGATGGATGCGGTGGATCATGCTTGGGGCGATGCCTCTATCTATCAGAGTAAGGTGATCCAACGTCTTGAGGTGTTGAGGCATGTGCCATTGCAGTTGCTGATTGATGGAGGTGTCATTCAGGCGAATGACCGATATGATTTTCCTGCGGTACTGCTATCACATGGCTTCTTCGGGATGCGCAATGCAGCGGATTCAGCCAAGATACATAAGGCTATGGCCAACATCATAGATGGAGTTCAGAACACTTTCGAGGCCATATTTGCTAGGCGGCTGAGTCCAGATGAGATAAGTTTTGATAATTTGAGGTTTATCGTTCCTCTTCGCGATGTGCCAAGACCTTGTACGTGATGATTTCGAATACCGCTACATTCTCCACTTTGATCCGCATCACGCCAGACTCCTTATCGCTTTGGAGGAAATCTTGACAAGGCACAGCATTCAAATACCTGCGGTTAGAGTTTCGTGCTTAGATTGTGTTCTATTTTACCATGAGGTTGAGGCCGCATTTCATGTGATTTGTTGAGTTGGCGCCGAGAGAAGGCCAATGGGAACGCACTCATCGACGAATATCTCTAGAGGACTCTGAATATGGATATTTATTACCTTTTGCTATTTCTTTTGGAGTGAGTGGGAATCTTGATTCATTTTAATGTACCACCTCTGGTCAAGCAGCTTTTAGGGTTAGGGCCGAGGTGGCACGATTCTGGCCACACTCTATTGATTGTAACCCTAGCCGTCTTTTGGGACTTGGCTAGCTATAAAAGGGGGAGTCCCCCTCATTTGTAAGGCATTAGAAAATTAGAATTAGATTAGACATTGGAGTAGTAGACATTGAGAGAGTATTAGTATTAGAGCTAGATAGTGTAGTATTGTAGAGCATTTTTGCATAATTTGGAGAAGAGAGAAAGTTTTCCCTTTGAAAACTTTTGAGGAGATTGTTGTGTAACACATTTTATGATAATAGATCTTTTCATTGATGATGGAATTCGTCTTGTCATGAAATGCTAGCAAGGTTTCTTCTTCCTTTCGTATCCAAGTAGCTTAAATTCATGCAAGTAGCTTATTTTGGTGTGTGGTGTTTTATTGAGATAGCTTCGCTTTATTCCATACCACTAGCGGCTTGTTGATGATAAGTTCGCCTTGTGTGGTCGACTGGAGATTATTTTGTGTTTAACTTCGGTTGTGGTTTATATGCTTATATGCGTCGTTGTGATGGTGTATGCATGTTAAATTATAACTTGAACATCTTTCGCTGTTTCCCTTGAAGATTGCACCGATTTTACTGAGGCTGTCCGACGGAGGCTAGGTGAAATCCGGTTGAAGTCTATTGAAGCAAAGCTCCACATATCCTGCATTTAGAATAGAATGTTAGTTTCTTAGGCCCTAAACCCCTTTTACTTTCCGCACTTTCTGATTAGTTTTAGGAAAGGAACCACATTGCCAAATCATACGCGCAAGAATCCCCTTCAAATCACATACCCGCTGCTAACTGCAAGAAATCTGAACAATTGTGTAAGTCCCCTCGTAAGAACACAGCAATTCACATCAACCAAACTGGGTCTATTCGCACTTAAGGAACCTTGGAGTTGAACATGCGAACTTTCTCGCAATCTTAGCGCATGGAATACTTTGATCAAGAGAGAATGGAGTAGCCCCAAAACTATTTTGTTCTGCTGTTTGGTATGGTCACAAAAACCACATCAACAGGACCTTGATTGGGTCGACCAGGCAGATCGAGAGGCAGAGGCAATAGCCATGGCAGAGGAGGAGGATAGAGCACGAGGAGACACCTTGGATGCTGGTTTGGGTGCCTCTGAGTCTGACACTGAGACACAGGCAGAGATGATGGCTGCAACATCATCTAGGACCTATCTTAGACGTCTACGCAAGAGGACTAAAGCTTAGAGCCTTAGTGATGCAGGCTCCTCTGAGCCATAGACTTATAACTTCTGTTTTATTTTTATTATATGTTTGGAACTTTTGATGCCATGGATTTCATATTCCATGAGTATTGTATACATTTCACAACATTTATATATCTAAGTTCTAACTGTTTAAACTTTAAACTCTTACTACTGTTATTGTTAGTAACTATTAAGTATTAAGTAATTACTTATTTCCTTCAGCTAAAATTTGCGTTTATACTTATGTGATCGATATATGTTTGTGTATAGGATCATAGTAGTTTCTATTTCATGATGTTATTGTGTATTTAAGGTTTATTTACTAAAGGGTGCATGAAACAAGCTTTAAATCCTTAAAAATCTCTGAATTTCTTCGGTTTTTCTATTTGCCGAGTCTTTGCCGAGTCTTGGGCGAGTCTGGGCTCCGAGTCCGAGTCCGAGTCAAAAATCAGCTTACCGAGTCTGAGGCGAGTCCGAGTCTTGTAACTATGTTTGTAATGCTTGACACAAGCAATTACAAACTCTAGACTTTGCACTGAGACGGGAATTGAAGCTGCTGCAAGTAATCTAGAATGACCAAGATGTCTAACTGCAACATTTCCTGTGTCTTCCAAAGCACGCAAATCGAACACCGGTTTTATATGATGCAAATCAGTTTCAAAAGTTTTTATGAAGTCATGATACAACAACGACTTGATTTTGAATTTCATGGGAGAGTACTGCATGTTGAAAAACTCAAGTTCTGATTGTAAACTCAACTATGTTCGGACACTTTGCACAAATTGTTGAAAATTCAAGGCTGATTTCTCCTCAAAAAGCAGTTTTCTCAAAAAAAGTTGGGACCTAGGTTTTGTAGAGAACTTCATTTCGGAAAGACCCAAATTGTCCATTTTGGAAAATAGTGATGGGTGATTGAAAAAGCAAAAACCCTAAAATTTTAGGATTTTCCCAAAAAAAGTTGAGAGTTGGGTTTTGTGTAGAAACACGTTTTAGAGAGACCAAATTGATCAGATTTTGAAAATACTAAAGATTTCTTGGACATGCAAGAAAAAACAGGTTCTTGAAAAATATAAATTTTCCAAAGTTGTAGAGAATCAAAATCCAAGCTGACCCAGATTGTTGAAAATTGAAAAAGATGACCCTCTTCTTCAGAAAATTGATGCCCTGGAAATTTGAAGCATGAAAAAGCAAGCCTCTATGTGAGTTGATATGGAAAATATGAAGAACTTCGACAATGCACCACGTTTTGGCCTCCAAATCTTGAAATGAAGAAAATTATTTGTCTCCTCCTTTGGACGCCACCTGCAAAAATCTGTGAATAATGAATGCCAAAGACATCTCAAATAGGTTTTGAGGATAAAAAAGACACTTTATTCTCCAACTTTAAATCTTTTGAAGCCAATCTTGAGCAAGTTCGTTAAATGTGGATGTTGTTTGGACAATGCATGAGGAAATTTGAAAATTTTACTAAGGCATGAAAACTTGGATGCCCTTCTTGGTAGACTTAGCCACTTTCTTGAAATTTTCAACTTTTTGCTTGATTTTGACCTGAATTTGATCCTCAATTCCAAGCGCTCGGTGAATCCTGTGAATTGGCTGATGATCTCGTTGTTGAGCCTGATTGAATCTGGAAAGATTGTTCTAGAGACTGCAATGTCGAAAAAATTGAATCTGAGGCCTCAAAATCTTGGGCGCCCCTAGCTACCTGGGGCGCCCATCCTTAGCAGAGTTAGTCATATTTTGATATTCTTCAATTTGTTAATATTTTTTGATCTTCGGATGAATTCTCGTTTTTGGATGATTGACTGGCCTGATGAGCCTGTTAGATTCGTTGGATAGCTCAGAGAATTCTAAGGAGGGTCTTTTGGAAGTCTGGCCCGGAAAAGCATTTTTAGGGTCTCAAAAGTTTGGGCGCCCCTGGCTACTTGGGGCACCTTTACTGCCCAGACTTAGTCATTTTTTAGACATTTTCAACTTTCCACTTCGACTTTTACGTTCTGGACAATTTTTACCTCTCCATTCCATCTACAATATCTGGTGCCTGACAAATTTGATGAACTCACTGATGGATCCACTGGAAAGCCTGCTCAAATCTGAAGAAAATTCCTTAGGCAACAGACCCTAATTTTGACTTCTGAATGCCCAAAAGCTTGGGTGCCCTAAGCTACCTGGGGCGCCCATGATCACCAAACTCAGCGATTTTTACTTGATCTTCCATGCTCTGTCTTGCAACTACTGGTGACAGACGAATCTAATGATTGAGCTGAGATATCCACTGAATAGCTGGCAGAATTCTGAAGACAATGATCATATTTGCAAACCCTAAATTTTGAATTAGGTCCTCCAAAAACCTAGGTGCCCTTGGCTAGTTGGGGCGCCCAAAGATCCTAGAGATAGAATATTTTTAATGTTTTCACAATTTCCAGTTTGCTTCTTGATGAAACTCCTCTATTCGATCTGAGATTTTGGCTAATAGCTTGATCCATGGACTTGCTGCTGGATTCACTGCAGACCCGAAGCAATTATGAGCAAGACACCTTCGAAACACAAACCCTAATTCCATCATTTGACACCTTCAAAGGTTGGGAGTCCCTGGCTAGCAGGGGCGCTGTAATGTCCCCATTTTTAGCTCTACACTTTCCAGTGATTGATAGCCTATTCCCGGTTTGTTGTCGGCTAGTCAGAGGCAGAATTAGGGTTTCCGGCTACTTGATAGTCCCTTTTGAAGATTCAGGGGTTTGCATGTTGGAGTTCGGCTGCTTGGTTTCTGGATTCCTTCAGGGTTTTCAGAGAACTTCGCAGAGGTATGACATGCAACTGCGTCGAGCAACTTTTTCGGACTTACTATTTTTAGTAAGTTATGACGGCTACAGCTTGGAGTCGGGGATTTTGGATTGCGGATTCTTTCTGGGTTTTCAGAAAGCTTCGCAATGGTGTCGCATGCACTTTGATCCGAGCAACTTTCCGAATTTACTATTTTTAGTAAATTCTATTTTTAGCAGTGGTCTAGTCAGCATCAGCTCAGCAAGCTTTCCTCTTCTGGCAGTTCAGTTGGTAATATTGATTTTGGCTTTAAGGTGCTCATTTTGGAGAGATAAGTTATTTTAAATTAATAATGTTTCATTTTCATCTTATGACCCCTTGGTCTAGTGTTACAACTTTAAGTTGTTTTAAAAAGGGGGACTTTGAGGGTGGTCATCTCATGGGGAATTATTTTGATATTTCTAAAGTCAAAAATGCACAAGGAGAAAGGTACGCCAACTTTGTTGAGGAGATAAATTTTAAATAAAAGTCAAAATTAGCTTTGAAAGTGGGACGCCTATGCTTGGAGGGAAATTGAAGTCAAATTCAAATTGGAATTAGGGCGCACTTTCTAGAAGTTTCTGGAGATTCCTTGTTGAGCTTATAAATGGAGACCTCTTCTCTTCATTTCAGTATCTTATGTCTTGAGTAAAGTTATGCTGCCGGAATGGTATTTGGATTGCTTCGAGGAATGAATGCCTCCTAGCCTTGGCTCGACTTCTTGCTTGAAAGACAACAACTAGTGGAGAGTTAGATTGTAGTTGAGTGAGATTTGTAGTGAGATTTTGCATTGTAGAAGTTGTTTTGCATTTGTAGTTCAGTTTCTTGCATTTTAATCAAAATCTGGAGTTGCTGATTTTGTATTGCAGATTGAAGTTTATACTCATAAGTCTTTGGGCGAATTTATTTTGGTTCTGGGTAGTTTACCCATGCATTTGCTAGCCTTGGGCGCCCCTCTATGCCAAGTTGCAGATTTTTTAGAGGTGTCTTGGATTTTGTCTTATTGGTAGAACATTTCTTGAGGCTGTACCATTATGTTTTGTCTGGCAAGTGTTTAGAAAAAAAAATACTTCAATTTGTCAGTTGTTTCTTTGTCTAGTCTTCATTGTCATCATCCTAGCTTTCATTTGCATCAAGTCTCATGTCATTCTGGCAAGTATTGAGTGAGTTGTGAGCATTTTAGTGGATTCTAGGGTTGTTGGTTATGCATATTAAGTTGCTGTTCTGTCATATCAGCTTGCGTAAAGTCTATCTTTTGAGTTGGGTTTGGGTTGAAAGTCTTTGTGATCATTGAGGAGACATTATACTATATTGCAGCATGGTTAGACTTTCTTATTCTATGTATTTGGCAGGCGAATCTCTAATTATTGTAAGTTGAACAGTAGTACTGTCAGCAATCTTACTTCTTCTCTGTTATTTCATTGTAATACCCGCTGGATAAGTGGAAGAGGCTGGCTTGCCGCCTATTTACTTTGATTTGCATTGTAATATCTTGCATCTCTGCCCTATGGTAGCTCCATTCCCACTCCGGGTTTGAAAGCACATTCTTGGTGTTGAGTTTACTTTCAGCATAATAGAAGTTAGGGATCCTCTGACCATATGCTTGTCGTCATCCGGCGCATTCTTGGTTAGAGTTCTTTATTCAGCTTTGCTTTGAGATCCTCTAACCATATGCTCGTCATCATCCAGCGCATTCTTGGTTAGAGTTGAAATCTGCATTGTTTTGGTTTAAGTGCTAACCCTAACGGATGTGTGTTGCATTGTATCTGTTATTGAAAAAATTGAAAAAAATTGGTTCGGAATATTTCAAGCGCCTTTACTCTACAGTGTTAGTTTTTTTCTATTTGAAATTTTCAACTTTCTCCCTCGTTCCTCAAGTTCTCTGCTTCGTGCTCGGCAACTGAGGTTGGAAAATATTCTAAGGCATGAATGGCTAGGCGCCTTGGCTGGGCAAGGGCGCCTAGCATCTCCAAACTTAGTCAAATTTTCTCATTTTTCAAGATTCTTCAACCTCCTTCCTTCATTCTTCGTTCCTTGAGCATCTTTTGTCGTTTCTCAATCTCTGTAGTGCTTGAGACCTTGAATCCGACACCTGGCAGTTGAGCAACCTCCATTAATGACCTTAGAGCTCTTGTTTTAGCTTCTGGAAAAGCAAAATAGACCAATTAGAGAAAAATTGATCTTTTGGCGATTTTGACTAGACCAGCCTGATGAGGAAGTATTTTAAGCCAATCAAAATCAGTTTGAACCTCTGGAGTGAGACATTCTAATTTTAGAAATTTTCTATTTTTATAAAATTTTGCCAACACCCATTTGATAAGAAACCCAAAAAAGTCTATTTTTAGAAACTTTCTATTTTTAGAAATTTCCTAAAATTCAGGGCTGAAAAACTAAGATCTAGGTTTTGTAGAAAACCTCGCTCTAAGCAAACCCAGATCATTAGATTTTGAAAATTTTGAGTTTTTGACGAACATGCATGATATGCAAAATCCATTTTTCGACCTTTTTGACAGGTTTTAACAAGACTTTTACTAACTCTTCAAAATGCCTAAGTGTAGCAAAAATTTTAATTTGGGGTACAACAAGCTATAAAGAAGTAAAAGTCTTATTATAAAATAAAACTGAAAGTACTCACCCAACCAGTCAACAATTGATCTCCAGGTCACCCTACCATAAATTAAGGGCATCATAGACAAGATTGCTAATTTTTTAAACATCTTTGGCAGAGATTTCTTTTAAACCAAAGCAGCACATTTGTATTGAGAATTCCCAAGGTTTTAGCAGTGGAGGATCGCTATAATAAGCCACATAAGGGAAGCTGTAGAGATTTGCAATCGTGATAATGTCATGCCCCCAGAATTATAACACTAGAATACGAAGAATTGAAATACAAATAACCAAATAAAATAAATATAAAAAATATACATATAAATAATTGTAAATTAAATAATATTAATATTATAATACAATTATTATATTTACAAAATAGAACAAGTTGACATTGTAATTGTTATTATTGATAATAAAAATATCCACAAGAAAACCAAATCTGAAAATGACTATGCTTTTAAATTAAATAAACAAATAAAATAGATATCAAAAAATATATAAGTCCAAATATTATTATAAATAATATTATAATGATAATACCAATATCAAATAAAATAAATTAATATTTACAATCATTAATACCTGAGCATGCCTATGTTATACATCATGTTTTATAAATAAATAAATATATTAAGAAACAATATAAAATATAAATATTAAAAAGGATTACAAAAGGCAGCA
>VDFB02065395.1:0-19481 GCA_007258455.2 Sequoia sempervirens
CTCTGATAAGCTCCTGGACTCACCTAGTGAAGTTCAAGTGAAGTTTTTTTATGTAATCAATTTCTTATATTCATGGGGCTTGTGTTGTCATCATAGCTTCTATAATCTATTGGGTCTATGCATTCACATCACAATGCTTCCATATTTGCTTCTTTTGAATCAGAGGGATCCTTAGTGTAGACCAGTCTATACTCTCAAGTATCAAAATTATTACTATTTAAGGGACTGGTTTTTGTTCCTCTACCTCCTGCAATGGTAATTGCTCCAATGAATTTAAGACCAGTTTTAGACAATTAACAGCTCTTAAAATAAAATTATCACTTTTCTGATTAAAAAAGAACATGTGAAAATTAGAGATCAAGTCAAAATCCAAAAAAGGTAGCTACTTCTGCATATATATCAATTCAATTGTTTAACTAGAACTACTAATAATAAAAGGATATAAAAGCAAAAAGTGTGAAATACCATCAAGGCAAGTGGGGCAGACATCTTCATCTCCCAGGAGAGATAGGCTGGATTCAATTCTCATCATTGCTTTTAATGTCTGTCGTTTTCCAGGTGATTCAGGTTGATATCCTTGGCCTTGATCCTCATAATCCACCTCATTCCAACTCTGCATTGTTGTCAATGGTTCACCATCTCCATCACCATTAGTTCGTCTAAGGGGCTCAGATTCTCCATGCAAATGGCTACCAGTCTTGTCACGTCGTGAAACCAAACCATCACGCTGTAAACGGAGATACCTGGGATCTGTATCATAGGGCAATGGCCTTGGAGGAGCCCTATATGTATCAGGTGGGGAACTGTCAGGTGAAGTGACACCTAGGAATCCAGCCGAAGATGAAGGGACTCCTTGAATAGATGAAGAAACACTATTACCTTTGACTCTATAAAAAACTGAAGAATACTGCAGAGAAACACATGAAAAAGAATAAACACACAAGTTAGCTGATGAAATATTTTCCTAACTAGCCAAACCTGCTTTAGTGCTGGTCATTCAATCACAAATATTCAAGGAATAAATTAACAGAACCATGCCAATCTCAAATCTAGGGGATTTAATCACTAGAATAAAAATATTTTTACATACATTCACCAACAATCCTCAATATTATTTCGCCTTTTTTTGTGGGTGGGGGAATTTTTCCACTGGCTAACAGTATGTTTATTTCTCAAGTCATCACTGTGATGATGATGATTACTATTTTTCACTAAGTAGTCATTTCTGTAGGAGCTTTAAGTCCAGGACATGCATTGGCAAATAATCACAAGCTAGGGGAACTGAAAAAACGCATAAATATCTCTATGCATTTGTTAGTTAATGGATGACGATGGTTTTTTAAAAATTCTTAAGAGATTCTTTTGTGCTTTGTGGTCCCCTTGCCTCCCTTGCCTCGTGAATATTCACATATAGAATGACTAATCATGAGAAATCATCATCCTGCTTATGACATCAGTATTTACAAAATGCTCCCATAGAGTGACATCAGTATTTAGTTTTACTCTAGTTACTTGGAAAATTATTAAACTTAGTTGCTTAAAGTCTTAATTTAATTGTGTATTATAATTCTTCTTTAAAGTTTGTTTTTAATTTTTTAATTTTTTAATTTTTTAATTTTTTAATAGGTTGTTGAGACTCATTT
Source organism: Sequoia sempervirens (assembly GCA_007258455.2). NCBI lineage: Eukaryota > Viridiplantae > Streptophyta > Pinopsida > Cupressales > Cupressaceae > Sequoia > Sequoia sempervirens. Next base: position 1,644 of record VDFB02065395.1, read on the forward strand.
TACCCCTAACACAATCATCTTGAGACTTGTAAAGCTTTGAGAGACACTTTTTAGCATGGTCATTACCTAAACTTGGTCCATATGGAGGCAATGGAACACTTGGAGAGCAACAAATACTAAGCGGGTGATCCTTAGTTCCACTGAGCTCGTTTTTAGTATAATTTGTTAGATTGGCATGGACAAGCCTTGCTTGAGAGAGATATATGATAGCATCGACTCAATGATTGAAAAAACGAAGACCATCATAAATGAGAAAGAGCAAGATCTTGAAGAAATTATGGAGATCTTTCTTCAAAAACCCCAACCTCTTCTTGATTTGAAAGTGGTCTGATTTCAGTGGACAATGGGGTTGAGTGTAATGTCCCCATTCAAGCGACACTTTCGATGACCGTTAGCCTTTATTTTGGGAACCTGATAGGAGGATGTTAAAATTAGGGTTTCCTAATTTTGAGGAGATCATTGCTGGGAGATGATAGTTTTAATGGGGGATTCCTTCTGGGTTTTCAGAGGGCTTCGCAGTGGTATGTTCGTCTCAGCATTCAGAGTACTTTTTGGAATTTACTATTTTTAGTAAATTCTATTTTTGGCAGTTTCCAGATGTGCTCAGGATGGTTGACTTCCGGCTTCAGAATGATCAGTTGACTTCTTCAGTTTTGGCTTCAGGGCACTGTCGGAGAAATAAGCTAAGTCATTTAAATTAAAAAGTCTCGTTTTAATTATTATAATTAAACGTTGACCTTGGGCTTAGACTTAATGACTTAATGTCGTGTTTAAAAGGTGGTTCCTTGAGGGGGGGCGCCTTCATTATGAAATGATTTAATATTTCCCTAAGTCAAAGCAGGGTACGATGGGCGCTTTAATCAAAGTATGATGTTTTAATTAAAATATCATTTATTAAGCCTTAAGGAGAAAGTACGCCCAATCTTGAGGAAGGTGAAGTTTGACCTAAAAGCTGATTTTAGGGTTTTGCAAAGTCAATTGAAGGTTATAAAGAGGAGTCTTGGTGCATCATTGGGGTTATCTTGGAAATTACACCGTTATGCTGCCGGATTGATTCTGGATTGCTTCGAGGGATGAAGACCTCCTAGTTTGGGCATCTCTTCTCGTTTGAAATACAACGACTAGTGGTGATTATTAGTTTACTTGTGAGTGCATCTTAGCTATTTCATTTGTGTTCAGTTTTGCATTGTAAGATCTGTTATTGGCATTGTAGTGTTTCAGCTTATTGCATTTTATACACAGCAGATTGCATGTTTCACTCATATTTTGGAAAATACAAAAGAAGTCTTTCTGGGTATCATCTCATTCTTTTTGTTTGTCCTAAGTCATCATATTCTCCAGTTTTCAGATTTTATAGAGCTTGCATTATTTTTAAAAAGAAAATCGCCTTTTCCTTCAAGGCCGTACCATTTGCATCATTGGGAATTGTGCATTTAATGGTTTGGGGTGTTTAGAGTCCGTCTTTTCATGTTATCTAGAGCGCCATTGTGTTGGGAGTTTGTGATTTAAAGATCAGTTCATTCGAGCAAGGGAATAGGGAGTTGTGGGCATCTATATGCTTTCTTAGACTGCTGTTTTTAACCAGACATTGCAGATTTGTGAAAAACAGAAAATCAGAAGTTGTAATAATTTCATTTGGTTGTGAACTCAGGTCAGAAGAACTATATTATTGTGATTCATATATTAGGTTCATATAACGTCATGGCAGACATATAATATATGAAATTATGCAGCATCCGGTAATCTTGTGATCCTCTCCGACTTATTGCTTGGTGTATTGCTCCATTTCGCCGAGGATTTGTAATAGATGATCTCAGCCCTATAGTGCATTTCTATCCCACTCCGGGCTAGAAAGCACATTCTGGGTGTTGAGGGTTTTCAGTTTTCGGCAATTTCCTTCAAGCAGTAGATTTTGCATTCAGCATTTTCTTTCAAGCAGTAGATCTTGTAATCACTCCGTCATATGGTCGCCCTTCACTCCGCATTGGATTGGGTAGCACATACTTGACGTTGAGTTCCTTTCTGCAAGTAGAGTAGAAGACCCTCTGACCAATGCTCATCCTCAGCGGTGCCATTCTGGTTAGAGTTGTTTCCTGCACGTTTTGGTTTTCACATCTAACCTTAACGGGTGCACTGTTGTAATTTGTTAACTGTAAAAATCAAAAAAATTGGCTCGGAATATTTCAGTGGTATCAGAGCCACGCATCCTGCCATCCTGTGAAATCAGATTTCTATGAGTGACAGAGAACAGAGGTACTTGGCAAGAGTTTACAAGAAAGGTACAGTTCAGACACAGTTGCATCAAGCCCCAGAGGGTCAAACAGCTTCAGGGATTTTGAGGGCAAATTGGGAACCTTCACAAGAAACAGCAATGGGGGATAATGAAAGGATTCTTGGTGGCGGTGAAAGAAACTCTGGCAACAGAGATGACAGTGGAAAAGGAAGAGAGAGATCTACGAGTCCCGGTAAGGAGTTTGGGAAAAAGATGGATGCCTTGATGGACATGGTATCTCTCATGATGGGGAGAATGGGGCAGAATACTGTTCCACAGAACAACTCAGGCCACAGAGGGGAGCATAGTGCTTCCAACCAGCATGATGAGCATGCAGCCCGGACAGTGTCAAACAACACTTACATCTCTTCCAAACCATTCAAGCCCACTTTTTTAGTTCCTGTAGTCAATCAGCCCGAACCTGAAGAGAATGCTTCATGGGTGGAGCAGTTGAGAGTTGGCCGTACTGAGTATGACTCTCTACCTGTCGACATCAGGATGGACATGTCCTTCAATGATTTCATGGATCATAAGAGGAAGAACAGAGGGCAAGGAAGGAACTTTGATCAAAGAAGACCATCAAATCAAGGAGACTTGTACCAAGCTGTCAACAAAGTTATACTTCCTCATTTTGATGGGAGTGATACAAGTTCAGCCCGAGCTTGGATTCAAAAGCTGGATAATTATCTAGCTCTCAGACCAATGGCGGAAGATGAAGCGATTAAGTTCGCTACGTTACACCTTGATGGGGTGGCGCACGAGTGGTGGTACCATGGCCTCGTCACTCTAGGCCATCGGTCTATCACAACATATGATGAGTTCACCACTAGGCTCATCGAAAGGTTTGAGAAAAAGGATCCTGAAATCCATTTCAGAGAGCTTGCTCAATTGAGACAGTATGGCACAGTTGAAGCCTACATCGCGGAGTTTCAGAGACTCTCAGTCATGGTGACTGGAATCACAGAAAGGAGATTGGTGATTCTTTTTAGTGAAGGGTTGACAGAACCCCTCAAAGGCTGGATTAAAGCCTTTGATCCTCCATCACTGCAAGAGGCCATGAAAAAGGCTAGAAACATGGAGTGGGCTGCTCCTAAGGCGAAATTTCAGTCAAATGCCCCTTTTCAGAAAAGGGATAAAGGAAAAAGGCCTCAGTATAAAAATAATTTGAGACCTCAGAACAAGGAGTTCAAGAATCGCAATCCCCATGTTACCAGGTTGGACCAAGAAACCCTGAATGAACTCAGAAGAAAGGGGTTGTGTTTTCGGTGTCAGGAAAATGGTCTCAAGACCATGTTTGCCCTAAAGGGGTCAAGTTCAATCAGATTGAGTACTATTCTGCTGGGGAAAGTAGTTCTGATTTTTCCGACCAGCAATCCGATTTTGAAGGAAATGAAGAAGATAGAGCTCCAGAAGAATCCGGGGATGAGAAGGAAAGTGGTGGAGTTTTAGCTCAACTCTCCAGTTTTCAAAGAAATGAATCTTTTAAGGTTCGTGGGATGGTCAAAGGGCAGCGAATCGTTGCTTTGATCGATACTGGAGCAACTCATAACTTCATTGATGAAGTTGTGGTAGCCAAGAAGGGGCTGCAAACAGAGGAATTCGAAGGATTCAAGGTCATGGTTGCCGATGGATTTCATATTACTTGCACCAAGAAAATATCTAACATGACCATGCAGTTGGGCAACTACGAAGTCAAGGATGACTTCTATGTAGTTCATATTGGGGATACTGACGCCGTTCTAGGCATTCAATGGCTGCGATCTCTTGGAGAGATCTCTTTGAATCTGCAGACGATGGAGTTGAAGTTCCAATCAGATGGGAAGAAGATAATTTTGAGAGGCATGTCCAATGGGGGTCCTCGAGTAGTGTCATTCAAAAGAATGGCAAGGCTGATCCGTCACGATCAAGCTGAGTGGGTTGCCGAATGCATGATACTTCCTGCTAGTCCTGTTGAGCCTAAGCATGACCAACCTCCTGATATCCAGTCACTACTCACGAAGAAGAGCAAAGTCTTCGCAGATTTGCCTCCTGGACCACCTCCTGAACGGGGTTCAAAACACATCATAGAGCTCAAAGAAGGAGCCAAACCGGTAATCACAACTCCATATCGGTATCCGAAGAGGCAAAAGGATGAGATTGAGAAGAATATTCGGGAACTTTTGGTGATGGGTTTCATACGCCCAAGCAAGAGCCCATTTGCTTCTGCAGTGGTTCTTGTGAAAAAGAAGGATGGTACCATGCGCATGTGCGTGGACTATCGTGCTTTGAACCAAAGCACCATCGAAACGAGATAACATTCCCGAATAGATGAACTCATTGATGAGCTACATGGGAACCAAGTTCTTTTAGAGATAGATTTGAGATGAGATTTCATCGGTCAGAATGAGGGATGGGATGTGGAAAAAGCAACCTTAGAGATGTCACTATGGCCATTTTGAATTCTTAGTCATGCCATTTGGGCTGACTAACGCTCCGGCAACCTTTCAGTCTTGCATGAACCAAGTCTTTCAGAAACAGTTACGAAGGTTTGTGCTGATATTTTTTGATGATATTCTGATCTACAGCAAGACTTGGGAAGATCACCTCAAGCACTTGGAGGAAGTGCTTAGTATCATGGAATCTGAGAGTTTGTTTGCAAAAGCTTCCAAATGTGAATTTGGAATGGTGGAGTTATTGTACCTTGGCCACATAATCAGTGCTGAGGGAGTGAAGGTGGATCCGGAGAAGATCAAAGCAGTGGTTGATTGGCCACCACCTGAAAATTTGACTCAGTTGAAGGGTTTCCTGGGTCTTTGTGGTTTCTATCGGAGGTTTGTTAAGGGGTATTCACAGAATGCTGCTCCCCTTACTGATCTCACCAAAAAGGGAGCCTTTGTTTGGTCAGAAAAGGCTCAAGTTGTTTTTGACAAATTTAAGAAGATCATGAGCTCGTGCCCAGTTTTGGCCATTCCTGATTTCTCCAAGCCATTCGAGTTGCAATGTGATGCATCGGGTGAAGGAGTGGGGGTTGTCCTGATGCAAGACAAACACCCTATCGTGTTTGAGAGCAGAAAGTTACGGGGTGTTGAAAGAACATATTCAATCTACGACAAAGAAATGCTTGCCATTATGCACGCATTAGCCAAGTTCAGGCAATACTTGGTGGGGAACAAGTTCGTGGTTAAGACAGACCACAATAGCCTCAAGCATTTCATGCACCAGAAAGATTTAAATGAGAGGCAACAGAAATGGGTGAGTAAGCTTCAAGCTTACGACTTTGACATTGAATATGTTAAAGGGAAAAATAATGTCGTGGCCGATGCTCTCTCCAGAAGGCCTCATCTTAGCTCATTGTGTGAGCTTACCACAGATTGGAGAGACATGTTGCTTGCTGATTATGCCAAAAATCAGTTTGCAACCAGCATTCTGGAAGGTACTTTCCATGATGAAAGGTACCAGGTGGTTGAGGGATTGATCCAGTATAAGGGAAGAATCTTTCTAGTGGCTGATTCTAAGCTCAAGAAGAAGATTCTTTTGAATTTTCATGATATTCCAGTTGCTGGTCACCAAGGTTTTTTCAAGACCTATAGGCAGATCCGAGAAAGGTTTTCTTGGAAAGGTTTGAAGAGGGAGGTTCAACGCTACATTCAGGAATGTCCTGTTTGTCAAGCAAATAAAAATGAGCATACATTGCCAGCCGGTTTGCTGCAACCACTTCCAATTCCCAATCAAAAATGGGAAAGCATTTCAATGGATTTCATCACTGGGTTGCCCAAGGCTCAAGGGAAGGATTGCATTTACGTGGTAGTTGACAGATTAACCAAGTTTGCTCATTTCTTTGCCATTACCAGCACTTTTTCTGCAGCCCAAGTTGCAGATTTGTTTTTTCGAGAAGTGTTTAGGCTCCATGGGTTGCCAAAGAATATTGTAAGTGATAGGGACAGCAAGTTCCTAAGTACTTTCTGGCAGGAAGTTTTCAGAATGAGTGGTACTGTGCTCACTCCAAGCACGAGTTATCACCCTCAAACTGATGGGCAAACAGAAGTGGTGAACAAGTGGTTGGAAGGCTACTTGAGAAATTATGTGTCCGAACAGCAGAAAGCTTGGGTTAAGTGGCTGCATATAGGCGAGTACTGCTACAACTCTACCTTCCATATGTCAATCAAAATGTCTCCTTTCTTGGCACTTTATGGGTATGAAGCACCCAGCTTTGCAGATTTGGTGTTTGGTGACAGCAAAGCACCATTAGCCAAGGATTTGTTGCAGCATAGTCAGGACATAATGAGATCCTTGAAGGATAATTTGCAGATTGCACAAAATCAGCAGAAGTTGTATGCTGATCAAAAGCGTGTAGAGCGTTCTTTTGAGGTTGGGGATTTGGTCTATCTCCGCTTACAACCTTACAGACAGTCAACTCTCAAGAAGAGTGGAGCTGAGAAGCTCAAACCTCGCTTCTATGGGCCGTTTAGGGTCATCAGAAAGGTAGGGGCAGTAGCTTATGAATTAGAGCTACCTTCAGATAGCAGAGTGCATAACGTCTTCCACGTGTCTCGCCTCAAGAAGGCACTTGGACATAATGTAGTTGCTTCTTCACAGTTGCCACCGTTGGATGAAGAAGGACAGTTGGTTCTAGTTCCTGAGGAGATACTTGATGTCAGAGAACGTTCCTTGAGGAATAGAACTATCAGAGAATGTTTGGTAAAGTGGAAGAACCTACCTATGGAGGATGCCACTTGGGAAAGTGATGAGATATTGCAGCATCCTAGTTTGCGATTGCTTGAGGACAAGCAATCTTGGGGAGGGCGGACTGTAATGTCCCCATTTCAAGCCTGACACTTTCAGTGACCGTTAGCCTTTATTTGGGAACCCGGAGGCTAGTCGGAAGTTAAAATTAGGGTTTCCTAATTTTGAGGAGATCATTGCTCGGAGATGATAGTTTTAATGGCGGATTCCTTCTGGGTTTTCAGAGGGCTTCGCAGTGGTATGTTCGTCTCAGCATTCAGAGTACTTTTGGAATTTACTATTTTTAGTAAATTCTATTTTTGGCAGTTTCCAGATGTGCTCAGGATGGTTGACTTCCGGCTTCAGAATGATCAGTTGACTTCTTCAGTTTTGGCTTCAGGGCACTGTCGGAGAAATAAGCTAAGTCATTTAAATTAAAAAGTCTCGTTTTAATTATTATAATTAAACGTTGACCATGGGCTTAGACTTAATGACTTAATGTTGTGTTTAAAAGGTGGTTCCTTGAGGGGGGCGCCTTCATTATGAAATGATTTAATATTTCCCTAAGTCAAAGCAGGGTATGATGGGCGCTTTAATCAAAGTATGATGTTTTAATTAAAATATCATTTATTAAGCCTTAAGGAGAAAGTACGCCCAATCTTGAGGAAGGTGAAGTTTGACCTAAAAGCTGATTTTAGGGTTTTGCAAAGTCAATTGAAGGTTATAAAGAGGAGTCTTGGTGCATCATTGGGGTTATCTTGGAAATTACACCGTTATGCTGCCGGATTGATTCTGGATTGCTTCGAGGGATGAAGACCTCCTAGTTTGGGCATCTCTTCTCGTTTGAAAGACAACGACTAGTGGTGATTAATAGTTTACTTGTGAGTGCATCTTAGCTATTTCATTTGTGTTCAGTTTTGCATTGTAAGATCTGTTATTGGCATTTTAGTGTTTCAGCTTATTGCATTTTTATACACAGCTGATTGCATGTTTCACTCATATTTTGGAAAATACAAAAGAAGTCTTTCTGGGTATCATCTCATTCTTTTTGTTTGTCCTAAGTCATCATATTCTCCAGTTTTCAGATTTTATAGAGCTTGCATTATTTTTTAAAAAGAAAATCGCCTTTTCCTTCAAGGCCGTACCATTTGCATCATTGGGAATTGTGCATTTAATGGTTTAGGGTGTTTAGAGTCTGTCTTTTCATGTTATCTTGAGCGCCATTGTGTTGGGAGTTTGTGATTTAAAGATCAGTTCATTCGAGCAAGGGAATAGGGAGTTGTGGGCATCTATATGCTTTCTTAGACTGCTGTTTTTAACCAGACATTGCAGATTTGTGAAAACAGAAAATCAGAAGTTGTAATAATTTCATTTGGTTCTTGAACTCAGTCAAGAAGAGACTATATTGTATTGTATGATTCATATATTCAGTTCTAACGTCTTGACAGGCATATAATATGAAATTGTAAACTGTCCAGTAGTACTGGCAGTCACTCTCCAGCTTATTGCTTGAATTTGTATTGCTCCATTTCATTGAAGTTGTAATAGATAGATCTCCGCCCTATGGTCGCTACTATCCCACTCCGGGTTAGAAAGCACATTCTGGGTGTTGAGGGTTTTCAGTTTTCGGCAATTTCCTTCAAGCAGTAGATTTTGTATTCAGCATTTTCTTTCAAGCAGTAGATCTTGTAACCACTCCGTCATATGGTCGCCCCTCACTCCGCATTGGATTGGGTAGCACATACTTGACGTTGAGTTCCTTTCTGCAAGTAGAGTAGAAGATCCTCTGACCAATGCTCATCCTCAGCGGTGCCATTCTGGTTAGAGTTGTTTCCTGCACGTTTTGGTTTTCACATCTAACCTTAACGGGTGCACTGTTAAATTGTTAACTGTAAAAATCAAAAATTGGCTCGGAATATTTCATGGGGCTGCAAGTTCACCTACAACAACTAATATGACACCATAGAAAGGATTAGTGGTGTTGCAAGTTCACCTACAACAAAGGCCGCATGTGTTAAGAATCAAGATTGTTGCTAAGTGACCTACAACAACATGATAGAGATAGGCTTCCCTCTAGTCATCTTTTAGCACCAATTACCAACAATAACACATGAATATCTCAACATTGGTACTTGCAACAATGTTGTTCGGCCCAAGACAATAATGCTACTTGCAGCAACCATTGAGTCACATAGTTACCTAAACAACACTGCAAATTGAAATCCATGAGTAAAGGTTGAACTATGGCTGCAAGTGATTGAGAATAGTTGGCGTTGTCCAGTAGGGACATAATGCCATGTGGAATGTGTAGTTGGTGGCAACAAGATTGAGGCAACGTTTTCAAGGTGGTAGCTTACTTTCTATGCAACCATTTGTATCTTGCCAAATGGAAAAAGTTGTGGCAGCAATTATCATTTTAGTGCAAGCAGTTTCAACAATTGTTTGGATAGTTGTTGTAGGCTATTATTTTGAAGGGTGTTTTGCATTCTACAAATGCACATTCTCTTCCATTCCCATGCATGCTCATTTCTCTTCCTAGGGTGCACAAATCATCTTTCCAAGAATCTAATGAAAGGCATGATTCATCTTGCTAGGGGTCATTTCATTCCTGGTTGGCATCATACCTTTCCCAACAACTAGGCACAATTGCATGTTGACAACAACAACTAGGGTAGCACCTATTATGTTTTGGGTAGTAACTCTAAAAGGGCAAAAGGTGAAAAAATGGAAGGTGAAGACAAGGTAGAAGATGGATTGATTGGGAAGGAACAATGTCATGTCCCCAATTTGGGGCCTTTTTCCAATTTGTGGGAAAAATAAAGCATTTTTAAATGCTAATATAAAATAATATTAAATGATAAATATTAAATAATAAATAATAAATTTAAATTATTATAAAAATAACATTTAAATTTAAATAAATCTTTTTGGGCCGACCTGCTTTTGGAAGGCTTATTCATTAGTATTTATTGGGGCTAATCGTTTGTCTGGGATCATCACGAATTTTGGATGCACATCTTGCCAAGTTACTGGTGAGGACGTAGTCGCTCATGCATTGGCACCCAAGTACTGGACGTAGTCTCAGTTATGGGGAAATTCGTGCTTTGCTTTCACTATTTATGTATCCTTCGCTGAGTTCAGGTTCCATTCACTGCATACAGGACTTTGATCATTTAAAGGAGGCAAATTAAAGATGGGACTGGTCGAGTTCTTCTCTGGCCATCATTCTGTGCCATCTCCAGAATACCCGCACACACCTTCACGAGGTTAGGGCAGGCATCACCCAAGCCGTCTTCCAGGGAGCATTGTGAACCATTACAATAAATGAAACGGGCCTATCATACATCTAACGGGCACTACATCATAATCCCGGGACTTTCCCTCACGGCAGCTCGTGCATCTAAGGGACTCAAGCAGAACAAGTAGCGGTTGTCTCTTGAGGGCGGAGCCACCATCCATTGAATGCGTCTGTGATTGCGGTGCCTCCCGTCCACATAGAAGGGTGATACAGTCATTACGTCGACCTTACGATTTCATCTCACTCAAGTGGCGCAAGGGATAAAATGTCTCCTGATCTATTATATCGTAATCATCACTGTATCCACGCATTGAATAAATGACTTCCAATGCACAATCCCCATATTGTGAGATATCTGTGCTTCAGTCATAGGCACCCGGCTAGCGGGTTTGTTGAGTTAATTTTATCTGCATGAGTTCCAATTATTTTCTTTCAAATACTCAGATAATTGTGTTATCAGTTTACCGTGCTCTCTGACTGTTGAGTTTGTAAGTCTGGGTGATTCGTTAGATCTGGAATATCAAAAGCTATTTCCTATAACTGAAAATCTACTTACAATCTGACTTTGAAATCCTGAGGTACAAATTAGTGTTAGATCCATTGATCCTTGAAGCTTCGGTTTTTTTTTGAATGATCACTGAATGTTTATTTCTGGATCTGGGCATTTATCTGTGTTTCTAAGTCACAGTGAAGATTGCATAAGTGTAGAATTGCTATGTCTGCCTTTGTCATGTAATTGATTGAGTCTATAATTGGTTACTTGAACTGAGATTGATACTCCAGGAAGGATTGATTTTTCAGTGTGTTTTGCATCATACCGCTGTGTAATAGTTGTTTAATTGGCAAATTGTGCTACCGATTATATGGTCCTAGTTAAGCATCTTACAGTGGTATCAGAGCCATGATTCTGCCAGCCTGTGGACAATCAGAGATTTAAGGAGAGGATAGAGGCAGAAGATGGAGGAGCAGATCATATCTTTCATTGAGAAGCAAAATCAAATAAATCAGACACTGTTGCAAATAATGCAGACCCTCACTGCTGCAATAACCAACAACAAATCAGGAGCTCAGAGAAAGGACATAGATCTTGAGATTGAAGCGGCCAAAACTTTGAATGAATATCAAAGCTTGCCGGATGATGCCAAGGTTTGCATTCCCTTTGATGCGTACGTGAGAACACACGAGTCCCACTACCCTCGCAAAAAAGGACTTTATGACTACATAAGGTGAAGGAAGGAATAAGAGGAAGATTCAAAAGCCACCAAGGAAGAGATCAAAATGCTGGAGCCAGAAAAAAGCAATTTTGAAACAGGAAGAGCCTCTTGAGGATGTTGAAAGGGAGCTTGAAGTAGAGAAGATTTCAGATGTTAATAAAGAGGCCAATGAAGTTGTGATGATAATGGAGCAAAAAGAAGGATCAGAATTTGAAGGCACCAAACAGGAAACGTTTGCACTCCCTTGTTCCAAGGATTATCAGATCATTGATAGAGTTTGGATGAGAGATGTTTATCTCTTTTCAAAGTTGCATAATGGTATTCTTCAACGAAGCATGTGGGAGGACAATGATGACACAGGAATTGGTATGATTGATGTGATGCTTCACGAGATGCTGTAGAAAGGTAATGTTATCCGACAAGATGATGGAGCAGTGACTTTTAGATCAATATGGGATCCAGGTATACAAGTGCGAATTGCTTGAGGACAAGCAATTTTCGGGACGAAAGGACTGTCATGTCCCCAATTTGGGGCCTTTTCCAATTGGTGGGAAAAATAAAGCATTTTTAAATGCTAATATAAAATAATATTAAATGATAAATATTAAATAATAAATAATTAATAATAAATAATAAATTTAAATTATTATAAAAATAACATTTAAATTTAAATAAATCCTTTTGGGCCAACCTGCTTTTGGGGGGCTTATTCGTCAGTATTTATTGGGGCTAATCGTTTGTTTGGGATCATCACAAATTTTGGATGCACATCTTGCCAAGTTACCAGTGAGGACATAGTCGCTCATGCCTTGGCGCCTAGGTACTGGACGTAGTCTCAGTTCTGGGGAAATTCATGCTTTGCTTTCACTGTTTTTGTATCCTTCGCTGAGTTCAGGTTCCATTCACTACATATAGGACTTCGATAATTTAAAGGAGGTGAATTAAAGATAGGACTAGTCGAGTTCTTCTCTGGCCATCATTCCGTGCCATCTCCAGAATATCTGCACACACCTTCACGGGGGTCGAGGCAGGCATCACCCAAGCCATCTTCCAGGGAGCATTGTGAACCATTACAATAAATGACATGGTCCTGTCATACATCTAATGGGCACTACATCATAATCCCGAGACTTTCCCTCACGACAGCTTGTGCATCTAAGGGACTTGAGCAGAACAAGTAGCGGTTGTCTCTTGAGGGCAAAGCCACCATCCATTGAATGCGTCTGTGATTGCGGTACCTCCCGTCCACATAGAAGGGTGATACAGTCATTACGTCAACCTTATGATTTCATCTCACTCAAGTGGCACAAGGGATAAAATGTCTCCTGATCTATTATATTGTAATCATTGTTGTATCCACGCACTGAATAAATGACTTCCAATGCACAATCCCTGTATTGTGAGATATTTGTGCTTCAGTCATGCGCCCAGCTAGCGGGTTTGTTGAGTTAATTTTATCTGCACGAGTTCCAATTATTTTCTTTCAAATACTTAGATAATTGTGTTATCAGTTTACCATGCTCTGTGACTGTTGAGTTTATAAGTCTGGGTGATTCGTTAGATCTGGAATATCAGAAGCTATTTGCTATAATTGAAAATCTGCTTACAATCTGACTTTGAAATCCTGTGGTACAAATTAGTGTTAGATCCATTGATCCTTGAAGCTTCAATTTTTTTTTGAATGATCACTGAATGTTTATTTTTGGATTTGGGCATTTATCTGTGTTTCTGAGTCGCAATGAAGATTGCATAAGTGTAGAATTGCTATGTTTGCCTTTGTCATGTAATTGATTGAGTTTGTAATTGGTTACTTGAACTGAGATTGATACTCCAGGAAGGATTGATTTTTCAGTGTGTTTTGCATCATACCGCTGTGTAATAGTTGTTTAATTGGCAAATTGTGCTACTGATTATATGGTCCTAGTTAAGCGTCTTACAAACAAAACACCAACTATTGTCTAGTCAAGGAAAACCACATGAGCAGAGGAGTTTGGCTATTGCACAGAGCTAGTTGTGTGACTAGTGTAGTCAATGTACAATGTCTATTATTATGTTTCAATAAAATTGATTATCTGACTATGTGTTAATTGTTTGTATTAATTGGTTGTCACCTTCGGCTAGTTATAAGCATCAATTGGTTGATGGTTGTGTTCTTCTTGGGAACCATCGGGTCCTTTAAATAGATTGTGTATCATCAAGGAAAGTAGTATGATCTAGTTGGATCAACTCTAATCCTTCGTTGACCATTTTTGATCTTCTTCTATAATAATTTCATGTGCGAATAAAGATATATTTTACTCATGTATTTCATATGCATTGTCATCTCTATTATTAATTCATGTATTTCATATGCATTGTCATCTCTATTATTAATTCATGTATTTATTTTATTAGATAGAGCAATAAAATTTTGGCATCGTTACCTTAAAAGAAATCGAGTCCAATATAAGTGATTAATGCCCTTAGACCCCAATAAAGGCAGAAAGAGACCACAAGGTGGTCAAGACCAAGAGATCAAGCGATCTTTAAGGATCGTAGAGCAAAGGGAACAAAGAAGAAGATTACGAGAAACACTTGAGGAAAATATAACTGTACGATTTCCAAATCAAAGACCATCCTAAGAACACGATCAAGTTGAAAATTCAAGACAACCTTCTCTGGACGAGGGAAGTTGGGAGACGAAGTCACATTCCTTCATAGAATTGTATGAAAGTAGCCTTCAAGGCATTGAAAGTTTGTCAATCAAAGGAGAAGAAGCTGAGCCAAGGGTGCATAAAAGAAAATTTGAAGGAAAAACAAGTGCATGGAAGGTTGAAGCCGAGGGAAGAGTTGAGGATTCCTATGTGGTCAAGAGTGTGAGAGAAGCACCAAAATGTCCAAATCAAAACTTCCTAGTAAGAAGATTCCAAGCACTAGGTTTGCATCAGAATAAAATCATGGTAAGACCTAGTGGAGAAAAACAAAAGTTGCGCAAGTTTATAAGCAATGGATTGGAGGATCCCATTAGGCACTCTAAGACTTGTGAAACAATCTAGAAAACAAATGGGCAAGACGATAAAGCAATTTAGCTATGATTTTTCCCAGCCACCTTACGAGGTGTAGCGATTGACTGGTATACAAAAATTGACTAAGCCTCTCGAAGCACATGGGAGAGATAAAAGAAGGCCTTTGAAGAAGAGTTTAAACTGCTTCGTGACGATAATGAAATAGTAGCAAAAATTTACAATACAAAACAAGGTAAGCACAAAAACGTATGAGCTTATAATTGTAGAATTAAAGAATTGCTTGTAAAGTTAGAAATAGAACCAGCCGACGGTCTCAAAGAAAGATGGTTCATCAAAGGTCTACGTTTGTCATTAAGAAAAAAAAAGAAGATAGTACCACCCTCTTCATATTCAAAAGCCTACAATCAAGCAATGGACATAGAAAGTGAAGATAAAATGTCCTTGCATTGTAAAAGAGGAAGATGGAAGCTCGGATGACAATAGCGACAATGAAGTGGGAACAATACAAGCGCTTCAAAGGGACATGCTCTAAATGATGAAAGAATTCAAGGTAGAGAAAGAAACCAACAAAGAGACTAACAAACTATGGTGTAATGAGTGTAAAATTGAGGGGCACACAAAAGGTAACTATCCTAGAAAGATGTTTTGTGAGATTTGCCAAGTTATGGGTCATTCAATAAAGGAGTGCCCATACAATTTGAAGACTAGGAGTACACAAGTACTCTTTACACAAGGAGAGGATTCCACTCCATTAAATCGACAAAATGCATCTCTAGGAAGTTATCAAAATCAAAGAGGAGGACAAAGTCAAATACAGTACAACCCCAAAGGAAACCCAATCATACAATGCTGACAATGTAACGAATGGGGACATTTTGCAAGAGATTGCCAGAACAAGCAAGACAAAGTGCAATTATTGTGCAAAAGGTGTGTGCTTGGAGACCATGAAGACATTGGATGTCTGAAGCAAAAGACTAGCATCAGCATGATTGATGTAAGGCATAATGAAGTATTGGTTGTTACTCGCACCCAAGCAAAGAAGGCTATATACTCGGACCCATGTATAGAAAAGAAAGGCTTCGCAAAGCAAGGGATGAAGTGGAGAATGCTATGGATTGAATGCCGCCACTCAAATGCAAACGCAAGTATAATAACAAATCAATTACATTCAAATAAAAATATTGCACAAAAAGTATTTCAAGCTACCGTACCAATTAAAGCAGTAGATTTATTCCAAAGTATTCCTGAAATTTGAAATGCTATTGTATTGGGGGAGAATGAGATGGTGCATGCTACAACCCAATTAGAATCTAGTGAGGATGAAGATCCAATAATCGAACCTCCATTATTGGGTGACCAAGTGAATGATCCAATGTTAATGGCAATTAACACGATAAAGAAACTAGGGATGGTGAATATGGAGATCCTTGAAAGGAATATTACTAATACAATTGTTAATGGCGAGCCTAGTGTGAACTTACTACCAGAAGACTCTTGGAGAAGTTTGAGCAAGCCAACCATTTGGCCCCCAAATTTTCAACTAGTGGGTGCAAATCAACAAAGAATTAAGGTAATTGGAGTTGTAATGGGACAAAAGGTAATTATTGGAACCCAAGCGTTTTTGTTGAACTTTGAGGTCATTTTGTCAAGGAAGAAAGCGTATGACGCATTGTTAGGTTGAGGTTGGTTGGTAGCAGTCAAAGTTGATCACAATTGGAAAAAAATAATACAATCTCCATTGAAAACAAGGGTCGGAAGTATTTAATTAATTTAAAGAACCAAACCATAAGTGAGGAAGTAGCTTCCTTCAATTCATCAGAGACAGACTCCAAAGAAGAATTTACAAAGAAGCATGATCTGGGTTTGATAGAGCTAAATGACAAAGGGATCCTAGAAGAAAAGTCATGCTCAAAGGATAAAACAAACTCTATCCGAGGCCCATTTCACTAGAAAATGGAAGACCATGACCTATTTTCGTTGACTTGTAATTTTCTCAAAGCTATAACTCTTAGTGAAGAGCAACCGACGAAAAGTGACTTTGAAAAATTGACAGTTTATGTGTGCAAGATGCAATCCATGGTTGGAAGAAGATGGCAACTACAACAAAGGTATCTAAATTTGCAAAAGAATGCAAAATGACGGCCTAGACAATCCTGCATCATACATCCTGAACACTTCTACATCATATGGCCTAGACACTTGTGTATCGTACGACCTGGGCATTCCTTGATCACACGGTTTGGGCATTCCTTCATCGCATGGCCTGAACATTCTTTCATTGTACAACACAAAATGCCAATTCTCCAACATATGGTGAGACCAAAAAACAATGTATGGCGAGTTCATTCATACTTCAACGTATGGCTTGCACAACTTGTAGAGTAGAGCTTCTCGTATGATGTACGGCTGGCAAACTCCATCATGAGGCAATGGACGTATGGCCGACGCTCAGTAAGCACATCATACAATGGGGGTTTACCATAGGCTATTTGTTTATTCTTTGCACCATACAACCATCATCCATCATACGACAACTTCCTTCTTTGGTCGCCATCATACATTGGCTAAACACTCCAAAATATCTATTTTTTGGCTCTATCAACGTTGTTTTTTGCCTCTTAAAATTCATGAAAATGATGTGTGCCATGAAGTTTTGTGTGGTTTTGTAGTTCTTAAATTGGGCTTGATGGCGAGGGCTCCACCCCTCAACCCCGCCTTGTATCGTGACAGGGAGCACACTCAAGCTTTGTCCCTAGACCCTACAAGGGGCACTACCCCTCAACACGACTAGGGACATTGCCCGTCGACCCCATTGGGGGCTGTGATGAGCCCTGCTGGCTCTCAGCTCAAAACCCCCAAATTCTTAAGTCTTTAATTGTTTTTTTAGTTTTTTAAAGAAATCTTATTAGACAGAAGAGAAGGGGCGCAGCATATTTTTGCTCATAAAAGATGATTTTGATCTTATTTCTTCAGAATGAAAGTACAGAATATAATATTAAACACCAACAGATAGATTAAGAATGATAAACATACCAATCAGGCTCCATATTATTTAAATAAGAAACTGGCCAGATCTACAGCTGGAAATGGTGAAAACAGGCAATAATGCACGCCAAGACTCCAGACAAGGTTTCTTCCGCTCTGAAAATGGTCACAAAGCTCTGAAAGGACTAGGCGCCAAGGATAGAAGCCAAAACCAGCTCAAAAAGAAGGCGTTTCTCCCTTTCACTTCACACGCCTTTCTCAAGGCACACAAACCAAGGCAGTCCGTACGGCCATGAAAAGAAGGAAATGAATCCCTGAAAGAAGAATCCCTGAAGCAAGAAGTACGCCACCAAGAAACCCTCA
>VDFB02065396.1:0-15263 GCA_007258455.2 Sequoia sempervirens
AAACTACAACTGTTAAATTTTGTGATGCATCTATTATCCTACAACACATCTATCTAATTACTAGAAAACTAGAATTCACTGTTGCAGTCTAGTCCACACAATCATACAAGTCTATGATCTGTCTTTTCACAGTGGTCCTTGAATGAAAACCTGAAACAATTTGCTCAATTTTGTATCCTTTAGGTATCATTTAGTCATAGTTATAGTCATCCTAGTTCCAAGTTTTACTTTCATCTTAGAGTACATATTACCTTTAGATTAAATTCTTAGGAAGGTCACTTTTGCAAACTTTAGAATAGGTCCTCTTTCTACACTTTGGAAAAACCATAGCTTCAATGAAAATTGTCATTGAACTTAGTCACGTCATCATATTTTTTGTTTTACAGTGAGTCCTCCCAGCTCATTAAGGAGCTCACCTTATCTTTGGTCCTAGTCCTACATAGGTTCCTTGACATAACTAAATTGAAACCTTGGTTAGACTTTAGGTGGTTGGTAACCTTGTCTTAGGTTAACAAAATTGATTACCTTAGAAGCTTGCTTAGACCTTTGCATATTTAGGCACAATCATCCTAGAATAGCATCATTTTAGACATACCTTATTTGCAGAGAAAATACCATAAAAAGAAATAGTTGCATACATTCCTTATTTGCATCTAGAAAATCCCAAAAACATAGACTAGAGTCATACCATCCATAGACCTAGTTTTGCATTCCTTGCATATTGAGCTTATCTTACATGGTTGAAACCAGGTCTAAGAGAAAATAGAGAGAAAAGATGTCAAACCCAAATGACTTCATCAATCCATTCTCAAACCCCTTCCAAGGGACATCCTCTTCGAGACCTCACAAAAATTTGTTAGAAAAATTCACCACTAGAGATCCACAAGGACACATTTTAGTGGAAGGCATAGAGGTTGCTTCACAAGACCCTGATTTTTCCTCTTTTGTAGATGAGTACCTAGCAAATGATCATCAACTATACTTAGCTAAATTTCTAGCTGAAGGTGTCACCTTACCTATAGGATTTGATATCAGTATCTTACAAACTCAACCTACACAAGGAACAAACACCACTACCACCAGTGCTACTATACCTCAAGTGAATACTTGTATACCATCTGGAGGACCTACACAAAGTGGTTCAACAATACACACATCTCCATTTAGTATGCCTACCTTGACACATGGGCTAAATTTCACCATAGGGGTGTCATCATCCAATCCCTTCAGTCCTCTTGTTGGGAACAAAAAATATAGAACATCAACTCCTATACCAAGTGTCAATGTCACTAGCACTATTCCACAGACAACAACTACACCTAGTGTTCATGTCGCTAGTACTATACCACAGATTTCATAGATAGGAGGCATACCCTCTTTCCAATATGGAAACTGACCCATCACTTCACAGATTCTGAGTCAAAACCCATTTTCACAAATTCTAAATCAAAATCCATTTTCACAAACCCCAAATCAAAATCCATTCTCACAAATTCTGAATCAAAACCCATTCACTAACATTCTGAATCAAAATCCACTTTACATACTGACACTTAACCAAAAC
Organism: Sequoia sempervirens; assembly: GCA_007258455.2. NCBI lineage: Eukaryota > Viridiplantae > Streptophyta > Pinopsida > Cupressales > Cupressaceae > Sequoia > Sequoia sempervirens. Next base: position 1,565 of record VDFB02065396.1, read on the forward strand.
CCATCACAAAACATTAGATTTCAAAACACGTACATAGACCCAAATAATCCAACCAACAGTTCATTAACTCAAGTGGACGTCCTACAGACACAAATGCATGCAATTCAAACACAGATTGATAACATGGCAGTGTCTAACAAGAAAACCTTTTCAACAAAGGATTTATGCCCATTTCCCTTTGAAAAATCATTGTACATGACACCTTTCCCTCATGGGTATGTGATACCAAATTTTCCCAAGTATAATGGAAAGCAAAATCCAATCGAACACATAAGGGAATTTTCCATGATGTGCATAGATGTCGCCTATGACCCCACCTATCTTATGAGAGTCTTTCCAAGAAGTCTTGTTGGAATTGCACTAGAGTGGTTTTCGAGTCTTGACTATGTCATAAAATCATGAGGTAAACTAGTTGAGAAATTCATTGAAAAATTCTCGTTTAACATAGACCATGAGATTAACATAGAAACCTTGTTTCATACTACACAAGACGAAGGAGAAAATTTTATCGCTTTCTTCCAAATATGGAGAACTATAGCCAGTCGATGTCCTGTCGAGATACTTGAGAAACAGGTCACTATGTTCCAAGAAAACCTCAATCCAAAATTGAGAAGTGACTTAAGGGTACATTGTTGCACATCCTTTATAGAACTAGTGGAAAAGGGGCTCATACTAGAGAAAAATATCTCATTGACAAAGGGAAATTTAAGACACAGACACCCAACATAAATCCAAGTGTGTAGAACACACCCAATGACAAAAACAAGTTTTGGTCTCGAAATAAAAATGTTACCAATGATGGGGTAGTTGATGCGAACACTTTACAAGTAGGACCAATCATCACACTTAGAGGAAATTCCCCCTCTAAAAACACACTTAACACCAACAACCAAACCCCCAACACCACCCAAAACACCCAATGACCACAACAACATAGATGATTTCCAAAATGTGAGTTCACTCCCCTTGGGGAACCCATCGAGTTAGTCTTCAAACAACTATTGCAACACAATCTTATACAACTTCAAGATCCAAGAAAATACGATACAAGGCAATTCAAACCATCTTGGTGGGATGACAATTCATTTTGCGATTTCCATCAGACCAAAGGACATAGCCTACAAAATTGTTGTCAACTAAAAAAAATCATACAAGACTTTGTCAACAATAGGACTATTGAAGTCAGTGGACATAAACTTACATCTTCGAACACTGATCACAAAGTCTTTTTGGATCCATTACATGACCATGGGAAAGGAAAATCCACCAGTTCAGGAAATAAGACCAACACTTTGGCCAACTATGCTGATGTAAAACATGACTATAGTGGCCCAATCATACATCACCTTCGAGCCGCTAATGAGAATGTCAATACGATTACCATAAAGAAAACTCCTAAGTGTGTTGTCAAAACTCAGTGAACCAAAATCACCATCCAAGGACCTCCATAACAGTGCTGCCAACACAGACTTCCAAGCATCAGTATAACTTACTTGACTAGTTGGGGAAGACCCTAGCCCAAATCTCCATCTTGGAACTGTTACGTATCTCCCCTGAACATCGATCCATTTTAGATAAGGCTTTACAAAGACCACTATCCTTAATAATCCCAATGTTAATCGTTTCCAAGAAATGGTAGGCTACTTGACCAATAATCATCATGCCACATTCTCTGAACAAGACTATGCAGCTGAGAAGACAAATCATAACGACTCGTTACATCTTGAAGTCCTTGTTGACAAAACAAAAGTTAGACGACTTTTGGTAGACAGAGGAGCAGGGTTAAATCTTTCCACTTTAAAATTGATTAAGGCATTAGGTTTCTGAGAAGCATGTGTGGACACAACCAAAAGCATTGTCATTAAGGATTATGATGATGAAGAATGCAAATCAAAGGGGGTTGTCACACTTCCTATCAGAATTGGTCCTACAGTTATGGAGACTGTAAAATTCTAAGTCTTGGATCTCACCCTTCCATACAACCTTCTACTAGATAGACTATGGATTCATGCCATGAAGGCAGTCCCTTCAACATATCATCAATGTCTAAAATTCCATTGCAATGGAACTGAAATAACAATAGATGGTGATCTAGATCCATTCCAATATTGCACCAATCTACGAGAGACACCTCAACGCCAAGTGCCTATAAACCAAGAAGCCTCATCATCCAATTCATCTCATTATGTCAATCCATCCACTCTCACTAGAACATCCACTTTTCCATCATTACCTTCCACTCCTAGGGTCGAGATCCAAGATAAGGGTTGTGGAAAATATCACATGAAGACATCTTATTGTGTTAGTCATTTGATTCCTCTGAAATCATATGGTTTACCTACAACAGATAGGAGACAATCAGTGGTCACCATACATATTCATCCCTTAACAATCTTTACAAAATGTGGAGAATTAAGCAAAGAAGCCATCAATGAAGATGATGTGACCTCCTGGATATACATAGAAAATAATGAAGAACCTCCTCCACTTGCTCAGATACCTAGGGATCAATATGGGAAGGGTTTCATAATGATGCAAAGCAAAGGATATAATGGACGTAGTGGATTAGGATTACATTAGAATGGGAGGACCAAACCTATCATTATTTCTAAATGGCCGAAGGGCCTAGGGCTTGGGTTTAAATCACTCCAGATTAGCATTTCTAGTACCACATCACCTTTACTTAAGGAAGTAAGTGCATCTGAATATATTGATACATCTAATGAACCATCTAACCAACCCTACTGTGATTTCAAGGACTCTAATGAATATGAGTTGGATTCCCTATCCTCCACCTCTATCATGGACCTTGATAAACTATTTGGGGAACTTGACCTAATGCTTAAATCCTTGCAAAGTCCATCCAGTTCCTGTCCACAAAAGACTTTGAAAAAAGAGGAATGGTTTAAACATTACTATTGGGAATCTCTTGATCCTACCTCTTGGGAACCTTACAAATCCACTTCCGATAACCCAACCTTAGCAATAGGCCCACCTTTGAATCCACCTAGCTCCAAGCAAAAGAGAAAAGAGGACTTGGTAAGAAACCTTTTGTGACTATATGAACAACTCAGCCTTTACCTTGACCCTGTTGAACTTTGACAACTTTGATGATGACATGCCTTTAGTTTATCCCCAGCTTATCGAATGGGACCAACAAGACACACCTGTCTTAGACATTTTTGAGATATTGAAATAATATCCTACTAGAAGACTTGTAATTGCAATGATATGTGAATGCTTTGATATATGATGCTAAATATGATGATTGTAATACATGTAATATGATAGATAGGTTTTTGTATATGATGCTAGATGTATAAAAATGCTAAGTCAACACTAGTATTAGACAAACTTTTACTAAGTTGACAATCCAACACTGTTAATGGCTAGTATAGATTGAAAAGGCATATACATTTAATCGTTTCTACTATATCCAATACAAAAATAGTTGCTCCAAGAGGGTTACTTGCCCCACTAAAAGTTCCCAAGAAGGTATCTTACACCACTTTTGGTGCCTATGAAGGTTTCTTTTGTCACTATAAGTGCATATACCTCACACAAGTGTCCCTTAGTATTTTTCCAAGTTTTTCATTTGTAGATTCAATTATTTTTATATTCTATCTTTAGTTTTGTACTATAATGTGCTTCCCTTACTAGAAGTGAGTATTTTGATGTATGATATGTTAGTTATGATTATTATCTTTCTTCTACCAACTTAGTTTGGTGAGATTGCTTCTCATTTGTTGATATTATGTGTGAGTGTGTGAGCTCTAGTTGAACCTTAATCCCTTTGTGACACTAAACCTAAGTATGAATGAAACCTAGAAGATCATGCTATTCATATAGTGATATAAAATATGGTTTATCTTTCTATATATCCATATTGCAACACACAAGGTCATAGTGGGGTTTTTGTATAGAGGGCATATGATTTTATATTATACAACCACTACTATATCCTAGGATATTCTCCCAAATTAGAAGTCTCATGGTTTGAAGTGCATGCAAGGTTCCATATAAAAGGATGTTTCTTTATGGAAAGTCATTCGATAATTTATACCAAAAGGTAGGGTGTTTACATGAAGGAGCAACACTCAATTTGAAAGAATAGGGGTGCTTTGAAGGAGATAGATAATTTTATAGTATATCAAGTGTTATTGTATCATGGTATATTGAGGAGTATCCTGATGTTAATCTAGGATCATGCTTGTATCTTAAGGAATACTTGGTTTGGTATTTATTATTAGTAAGTGTATTAGTTAGTAACTTACTAAGGAAATGACTTCTAGGGTTTTTCATTGGAAGCAAACTACGACATTTTCATCCAAGTCATTCCAAGGGTTATGTGACTTTTTTCATTCATACTAGTATGTAATTATGTGGTTGTGTGTATGTTCTTATGCATTGTTATCTTGTATTCATGTGTATTTCTTGTGTTTATACGTATTCTTGATTGTTTACACTTTTGATTAGTGTATATTATTGATTGATTATTTGGTGTGTACTATTGTATGCCTTGTATACTTATTTGACATGTGTTATTGAAAGTATTATATGTTAGTGGGAGTTGATCTATGAGGAAGGTAATATATTTTTGAGCTAAGGTAATTAGAAATACATGTATAAGATGCATGATATTCTACTTTGAGATTGTAAGGATGGTTAAAATTTATGAAATTGAAGAATGGGTGCTCTCATAGTATGGGATGGGAGTAGTGTTCATTTGAAGGTGTTCTAAAGTCTTTGATGTAGGAGCATCCAACGGTGTAGGGAAATCTTGCATCACCCAAAAAAAGTTGTTTTCTTTATTTTCTTTAGTTATTTTGAGTCCCATTGGAACTTAAGGGGCATAAGACTATTAGACATTAAAAATAGCAAAAAATGGGAACTTACTATTTTTAGTAAGTCAGCCTAAATGGGATCGTATGGACGTGAAAATTTACCCTAGTGAGCAGAGTTGAAAATTTTTTCCGATTGTGAAAGAATCACCTCAATACCCTACATAGTTTGGGAGATATTAAAGTTTCTGTCTTGAGAAATTTCTCCGATGCAGCTTCAATTTTAGATATGAAGACTTTAAAGGCCCCAAAACAAGTTGAAAGTTTTCTGAACTGACCTATGGTGGGTTCTTGTGCTATAGATCTCTTTTAGAGATTTCTAACGATATGCAATAATAGAAAATCAGACACCTAGATCAAAATTTATGGCCCCGCGAAGTTGCCCCTCTAAAAAGTGAGTTTCATTAAAATTTCTTCCCAGGCCAAAAATCAGATGGTGGGACATTTGGCATCAAAACAAAAGGGAAATTTGAACTTTCTAGAACATTCTAGGGTAGTTATTGGGTAAAGTAAAAAGGGTTAAGTGGAGGTTGTAGAAGGGGGGCCCAAATAGTGCCGATTTTGGGCTCTGAATAATATATTTTATTTTTTGAGTTGATTTTGTTGCAATGAATCAAGCCCATGAGGCTGTAGCATGTAAAATTTGAATCTGTAATTTCATTATCTAAAATAATTAAAAGTGGGTTACTTTTCTATCTCACATCTTCTATGTTGGTGTCTATTGTTGTGATTTTTGTGGTTTCAGGTGACTTGGCCCTCATCAATCTTGGCCATATAAAGTTAGTTATATTTGTTTAACTATACCTTGTATGCCCTTTTTGTAATGTATAAAATTCATATCTTTGTCCAAAAAAAGAATGATTGAACCTGGTATTGTATCATTGTCCTCTTGATTCTTGTCTTCCAGATTTTCTATTCTATCTATGCACTTGGGTGAAACCACCATTCAACATCTTTCTTTTTTTTGGTTGCCATAACCTATTCAAAATTTGAAATTGTAGAGTCATTCTCATCCATACTCTCAACAACTAACTTCGTGGGCTTCTTAGTCACCTTATTCTTTTGTATACCAGTAAAACCAATCCTGTTTTTGATAATCTAGTGATCTTTTAATTTCTATTATTTGATCCAGGGTCTTAGTGTTCTTCCCAAACTTCAACTTTAGTTGATGATTTTCTTTTTCAAGATCTTTCCTAAGGGACAAAATCTCTACTTCAAGCTTTTCACAATCCTTATCTCTTGTTAGCAACCTTTTTGTCATAACTTCTTCAATCCTCTTTGCTTCTTCCACTTAAATCTTCAAGTCAATGACCATCTTCTCCACCTTCTCAATATTTTGAGATAATTTGTCTTTAACTTTCACTTCTTCAAAAAAAAATTTCTTTAAATTTTTAATTTTTTTGCCAGCGTAGAGCAATTCTTCCACAAGATCTACTTCAAAATCATCATAATTTTTGGACTTTATTTCTACATCAAATTCATAAGTTTCCATAGCCATGCAAGAGACTTTTCTCCTTCATTCCTAGAAGTGGTTTGGTCATCATCATCATATGTGTAGCCTTCCTCATTGATAAAGAAACTCTTATGATTTTTTTGAAACTTTTTCCCTTTTGAAAATGAACTCTTCTCATCATTTCTAGAATCTTTGTAAGGAAACTTAGCGATGAAATATCCTACTTCACCACAACTAAAATATTTTAAATAAAACTTACCTTTACACTTTCTGAAACCCCTCTACAATTTTCTGACAAATTTTACTTCCTCCAAATCTGATCCATCTTCTGAATTAGGATCATCTTGCTTCTTAGACACTTTGAATGCAACCTTTCCTTACAAATTTATCATTTTCAATTCCCATCTCATAGGTAGTTAGAATTCCATGTAACTCATCTATTATTAGAGTATTCAAATCTTTAGCTTCTTCAATAGTAGAAAATTTGCATCAAACTTTTGGGGAAGGGATCTAAGTAACTTTTTCACAATCATACCTTATTTCATCTCTTCACCAAGACCTCTGATAGAGTTGATAACCTCATAAAAAAAGAGTAGGAATGTAGCAATGTTTTCCTCTTCCTCCATTTTCAAATTTTCAAATTGACTTCAATAGGTTTGAAGCTTTTTCTATTTGACCTTATCATCATCTTCATAGATGTGTAACTTAACCCATACTTCCTTTGTTGTCCTACAATGCATAATCTTCATAATATCAAAGTTAGATAAATTGCATAAATAGAATTTCTTGCTTTGGCATTATTCTCACAAGCCTTCATTCCAACCCAATCTCTTGGGGAGTGCTAGGGATTTCATATCCATCCACAACTAATTTCCAAACCTCAAATCCTAGGGACATCAAATATGCTTCCATCCTTAAACTCAAAAAACTATAACTTGATCCATCAAAGAGTGGTGCCTTATTTGAAGAAAAACCTTATCGGGCTACTAAGTGTACCATCTTGAATCTACCTCAAGCTGTTAAACTTTTTGAAAGGAACTTAGCTCTGATAACAATTGAAGGGCACACAATTTATACTAAGAGGTGGGGGAAATTAGTATATGAAATGACTCTTTAATTCAACGTAAATTACCCTTAGTAACTTCTTAAAACATCAAATCAACAAGTATTAATTTCCATTAAACATTAATCAACACAAATGCACACATTCACATAAAGAACACTAGACATACATGGAAACCAAAAATGGGAAAAACCACAGTGAGAAGAGATGCTTAGAGCTACTGTCCAAATATAACCTCACAAAATAATGAATCACTTACAATCATGAAGTAAGAACCAACCTATCTAAGACACTAGTCGCTAATTGTGTTTTTAGGCATCGACCTACTAGAGACACCAATCCCCAACATAAATATCTGAGCACCAACTCAATAGACAAGACACTAGTCCTATCAGATTACAGAGATATGATTTGTGAACCTTCAAAACCGATAACACAACTTGTAATTGATTTGATCAACCTTTAGATACTCTCCTAAACAACATATGATCTTCTGATAATGACACTCAATGATTGGAATGAAATTCTCATTGCATTATACAGATACTCACATTGAAGTCCTTAATTACATATCATTACTACTACACTCACACCTTACATAGAATGAATCCTAGTCATAAATATATACATTCAAACATATCAACAATATCTCATGTTGGCCAAGAAAATTGTAACACCATCCACAATTATCCATGTCGGTTAAGGGTAGACCTTAATTCAAATTGATATGAAATGTGTAGTTATCTCAATCCTAAATTGATTGCATTACCAATAGTGTTGGATGATGTTATGCACTTCCTTTAGGGATCTTAAAATTTTTCTATTTTATCTTCACACACTTCCTCTAGCTGGTGCACACTTCCCTTCTCTAGCACAAACACTCAGAGATTATTCAAAAAATAGCCAGCCAACATAGACAACACTCTATTACTTCTAACCTTTTTTCTATTGAAGCTCAACCTCAAAAACTATGGAATCTGATACATCATGAGTAACCTTGCATTAGGTACAAGCCACAAGCCATATCATTCAACTATGGTAGAATGAGGAGTAAAAAACTATGAAAGTATAATACAATGCATGAATAGCAAACAACAAAATACTTCCACAAACACTTCTAGACTACCTCTAAAAACTAGAATAGAAACAAGATAATATTTCAAGCATACTATAGGTAGCCTTCTTAATAGTAAATATAACATTAACATTCTACAACCAATAAAAATTCTCCTGATTTCAAAAGCTCAGACATGACATGACATGACAAAAGTAATTGCATTTAATTCTCATCGATCTGCTAACATCACTCTGTTGACATCAATAAGCTCCTTTGCCATCAATGACAACATATGCTCAACATTCATATTATAGATTTTCTATTTCATCATCTTAGCATATATGTGAAGCACAATACTATGTGCTATAATGGTTATATTTATGCATGGTTTTCCTTATTTTTTCAATTGAAAAGATTAGGAAAATTAGATACAAGTTACAAATATAATGTAAATTTTTTAGGAGAGAGACATTTTCCATTTTTGAGGACCTTAGTAGGATAAATGGGGCTTGTATGGGGACATCCATAGTCTCACCCATTGTTGGGATGATATAGTCCTCAATAAAGGGAATGGAAGAAATATCTTCACAAGACTCAAGAGGTGAAATCTAGTAAAAAACAAATATAACTAGTTCACCAAAAATAAGATCAATAATTAAGTTAATAAGGGAACTCAATATTATGGTGACATAAGGGATATCAACATATACAACCGATAATTTATCCATGGAATCTTTGGTAGAAAAAAAGTCTAAAGATGGTGGGTTCAAGTGGAGATGGGAAGGGTGATATAACGATGTTGAAGGGAGACATGATATTCATGAGATAGAAAATCCATGGAAATGATCATGAATCAAAGTGAGTAGAATTTTTTATGAACAAGAGAGTCTAAATCCTCAACTAGAAGAGGAGAGGTTTGTATTGGGCTCTAGAAGCACCTTGATATACCTTTCTCATAACATCCAAGATTTTTCCCATTATGACATAGAGAGAATCTTGAAAACTAAATAATTATGATTCTCAAACATAGAAAAAAGGAGGATTCTTATCAATAGTATGAGTGAAGTGAGTTGTAAGTACACTCATATGAGGAGAATTTTCTTTCCATACATATGTGGATCTACATGTAAAGAAAAAAGGTCAAAGTGAATTTTCTAGTTGTATTCACTAGAAAAAGAAGGATGAAGTCTAAAGAAACCAAAATTTCACCAAGTCCACTATGGGAAAGAGTACTTAGAAGCATGGGAGAAGTACTGTAAGGGTATTTCTACTTGCACAATTTTAGTAATCATGGGAGAGGATGCTATTGTGTAGGAATAGAAAGTACAATAGTATATAAACAACAATAAACTACTAAAAAAAAACTAAAAAATACTTAGAAATGACTAAAGTTGGTCATGTGACCATTACTAGTTTATTGCAAGTCATATATAACATGACCGGATTGATGACTAAACCATTTTTAGTCATTTATTGGTTGTTTTTGTTGATCTATTTGGTAGTATATTTAGTATTGATTTAGTCATTCATTGTTGTGATTTGGTCACTTATTTAGTCATTCTTTTTCACTGATATATTTAGTCGTTGATTTAGTCATTGATTATTGTAATTTGGTCACTTATTTAGTAATTTTTTATTCATTGATATTGTTAGATTTCCAGAAATCTGTTGCTAGACTAAAATGCTTCCACACAAGAGAGAATGATGGCGAGAATGCTTGCTATCAATATGCAAGATTGATTCACGATTAATTGATACAAATGTACAAGATGAGGCTTGCTTATAAAAGGCAAGCATGCAACAACCAAATCTTATCTTGAGCAAAAAGATAGCTCGATAAGATAAAGATGAGATCCTATAACTTAGGAATTAAAGATTGCCTAAGTAAACTTATGAAGATGTAATTAAATAGTTAATTACACCAACACCCCCCCATAAGTGCAACTTAGGGAGAAGATTATAATGCAAACTACTATGGGTCCCGGCAACTAGGCCATGTTAGGTACCCATTTACAGATGCAAATGAAATGCAATCTCTCATAAAGCAGAGAAAAGGGGAAAACCCAGTGGGAAAAAACCCCTCTCCAAAAGAGAGAAAACAAAAACAAGCATGATGAATGTAAGCATGATGTATGGAGGACTCAATGATACCCCCCAAGGATTACATCCATCATGAATATACAATAAATTACCCCCCCATAAGAGGGAAGTAATGAGATAAGATATCCCCTGCATGCTGAAGAAGCTCCAAAGCCAATGAAGAATGCCTGAAAACAAAAGATGACCCAATGTCTGCAAGCAACACATCTCCCCTTAGGAAGAAACAAATCCATAAGCTGATGAAGAAGCCACTTCATATCCAACTGAAAAGAGGAAGAATGAACGCTCAACATGTATGCCTCTGAAAACTGAGTAGGAGCCTCCAAGCTTGAATGAGCCACAACATAATCATGGTCAAACACAACCAAGAAACATGATAAATCAAGTGATGGAGGAGACTCGTGAATATCAATCTCCGAAGACAAAGAAGATGGTGAAACAGTTGTGCTAAAACTGTCATCAAAGAGGAGAGAAATCCCCTCAAGTGTGTCCTCCAAATCTGTAATATGAGACTCTAGGAACAAGGTAGAAATCCCTGTCAAATAATCATCCCACAAAGCAAGATCTGAAAAACTATGGTTATCCTGCTGAGCAGAAGCAACAATGGCTGAAGAAGCAGGAGGTGGAGGTGTAGGAAGCTCAGCACTGGTCTCTAAAATACCAAGGTGTAGATGACCAAACTTCTCCTCACTAATATGGGTCACACTCAATGGAGTGTGTGATGCAGTCAAAGGAACATTATCAGGTTCTGAAGCAAAATGTGAAAAAGAATATACTCGAGATGAATGATCAACCATCCCAATTGCAACAATATCCCTAGTCTCCAAGTCCCTTATATACACCCTATCAGGAGTGAACTCAACTGTTTTACCTTGACCCCCATGAGTAATTTGATAAATAGAAAGAAGATTAGTGGTCAAAGAAGGAACACAAAGAACATCATTGAAAGTCCCTTCCCCAATACCAATAGAACCCTTCCCACTTACCTTCATGAATGTATTGTTACCCATCAGAATGTGAGGTGAATTACAAGGCTCAAAAGAAGAGAACATTTCCTGTGAAGATGCCATATGATGAGATGCCCCTGAATCAAGAAGCCATCCTTGAGAATTAGGACTTGTAGAGGCCAAGAGTGCATGCCCTTTCATATGTAGCCCAGAAGTGGATGTTGTGTTCTCTGACTGTGATGATGATGGAGCTGCTGAATGTGATGGTGAAGAAGAAGTAGAAGACACTGATGAGGGCAGCTGAATGTTATTCTTTTGAAGAAGGTGGGTGAGTTCATCAATCTTCTTATTATAACATCTATGCTCATCATGTCCTAACCTTTTGCAATATGCACATTTGAACTTCTTTTTTTTGATGATTCCTCTTTTGAAGAGGATGAGGACTCAGGAGTGCCATGTGAAGGAGAATCTTTACCTTGCTCATTTGACTTGGTTTCCTTTTTGTGCTTCTTTCCTTTGCCACTTGAAGCCTTTGTATCATTTGCAATAAGAGCTTGAGATGTTGAAGACTTCAATGTACCCATGTGCATCAACTTTGCTTGTTCCCTTGTGAGCTGTGCAGCAAATTCATCAAGAGAAGGCATTTTATATGTATCGCCAAGAGCATCCATTGTAGCATAGAAAGTAGAGACAAACACAGAATATGAAGAACCAAGCTTAGTAAGAATAGAAAGTATCATTTGTTCATCCTCTTTAGTTACCCCACAATTAGATAATTGTAATCTAAGAGAATTGAGCTTAGAGAAAAAGTCTTGGACATTGTCAAAATCTGAAGGATTAAGACCCATGAGTTCATTCTCCAACTTAAATTTTCTCATCTTATCTGGCTTACCAAAGAGACTCTCTAAAGTATTCCAAGCTTCATTAGGATGAGTACAAGATGCAATATGATATCTAAGATCTGGAGAAATGGACAACTTCAAAGTACCAAGAGCTTCATCTCTTCTATCAAGCCATTTTCTTTTCTCTTTTGCTCCCTGTGGTTCTGGATCTTGACCAAATGTGATTCGTTGCAACTTTGATTTTAACAATAACAACTCCATTTGAGATTTCCACTCATGATAGTTATATGGAGTTAGAAGTACAATTTTTGGAAAATCCATGATACAATGAGATAAACAACAAATTTCCCTCACAATACAAGAAATCAACCCCTTTGTCCCAACAAGATTTGCACCTTTTTTTGCAAATTTACAATAATGTGTCCCAAAAAATCAAATCAGTTACAAGCTGAAAATATGAAAATCTGGAAACAAATCTGCAAAAAATGCATGATAAGATCTGAAGTGCTCTCGAATACCTTCCAAATGCCGCAAATTTGGAGAAAATCGGAGATCGGAGCACAAAGATATGAGCTCGGAAGCAAAAAAAAATGATCGGGCTTCAACCTGGAAAAAGAGGCACAAAACTGCAAAATATCTACAAAATATCTGCACCACTGAAAAAATCAGATCTCCACCTTTCCGACGATATTTCGTTTGAAAATTTTTGCCTCCGTTAGCCAAAGTTATGAAAAAATGAAAAAAAGGCCTATAAATAGGCACTTGGGGGGCCAAAACAGACAGACTAAAATGGAGCAAAAGTCGGGCTCATAAGAGCTGAGATCTGGTCCGCCATATGACCGTGCTGGCAATAATTACAAATTTAAAATACCCACCAATGGCTAACCGCAGGGTTTACAAAGGCAAAATAAAATACCCACTAAAGGGCTAGAAAACCCGGCGGCCACAAACTTAGGGTGAAAAGAGTTTAATATAAAAGGCAAGTCGGCTTCTTACAAACTAAAGTGTATATTGAAAAGACTTGTAGATTAAAACCCTTCGTACCAATGAGAAATATTGATGAGATCGGATTGTACCCGATGCAGCAGCACAGCTATGATGCACAGTTACCACCGAGGAATGCAGATCTGACCACGATTTGACTGGTACCCGCCTCGGCCAAGCACCCATACACTTAAAAGGTACAAGTTCGTCTGTTGATTGAAGCCGATGACAGATCTGGTAATGTACCGGACTGACAGTGAGGATTTTGGGCCCGATCTGATGTGAGAAGATGATTCTGATCACTGTGAATGAGCCAACACCGATGTACCCTGCGTACTCCAATACGGATGACAGCCAACTATGAAAACACAGTCAGCATTCAAATGTCGACCGATGATTGTTGGCTTAGAAA
>VDFB02065397.1:0-22561 GCA_007258455.2 Sequoia sempervirens
TGAGAGGGTGGAGCGAAATAAAGATCAAGGGGGAAGCAGTTAATGCAATGCTACATCAAAATTTGTGCTTCCCATTATTTCTCCCCTTCTTTCACATGCATTGAACTGAGATTTGTTGGAGACCCCAAGCTGACCTGGATGGAATATTTGCATTTAATGTCCACTTTGTTTATTTTGAATTCTTCTTGGCTGACTTGTTTGTGGCTATTTTATTATTGTAAACCCTAGCTAGGCCGACATATCTTGGGGGTTTCTATTAATATGGCATTCTTCCTCATTTGTAAGGGCTAGATAGTTTTTTCTTTGGAGCGGATTAAGAAGTACAACAAGAGCTAGAGTTAGGAGTTAGTTTTTTTTTCAAGCAAGCAAGTGTTGTAATAGAATACTGGAATTGTTGCTACTTTGGGTAATTTAATGCAAGTGAAGACATTATGATTTGGTGCCTTGCATGTGTTGAATTTTATTTGGCATGGTTCTTGTGATTCTATCTTTGGAATTGCTTAAGTTTATTTGATAGATGTGTTAGGTTTTATGTTAGATAAATTGATAGTGTTTATGATTTGGTACTTGAAGTGTTGCAGCAATCTCTAGTCCATACCAACTGATTGTTAGTTGATTTAAAAATTTAGCCTAGACTTTTATATTCGTTAAGCTTAGTTCAATTATGAAGGTTTATTCATTTCGATTGCAATAGGGTTGTTTTGAATGAATGTTCATGATCTAAAAATCTTTAATGCCTTAGAAGATTGCACTATTTCTATAAGATTGCAGATTCATCTGGGTCAAGCAGAAATTAGTTTCTGAAGGATTGGTCCATTTCAAGTGTTTTGTCATTTGCATTGTTAATCTTAGGAGTAGTCCTTAAATTTAGGAATCTCTTTGAAACCTTATATCTTTTGTTATTTCTTTTATCATTTGGGTTAAATTTAGAATTGGAAATATCATCATATTGCTAGATCTAATAAATTTAAAGATTCGGTATTTTCTTGTAGTAAGGTCCCTTTGTGATTACGAACATTTTCACATTTATCACTGAGTTGTTTATGCATTGTCAAGAACTGACATTAGAGACCTTGGGGTTATCTCTTAAGGCTTGCTGATAGAGATTTACCTTTCAAGAGAGATAGAATATCACATTTTTCTGAGTTTTTGTTGTGCAAAACACACCATCAACAGATCCTTTTCTTTGTAGGAGGTAGGCAATGATCTGAGCACCTTAGCCATAATTTCTTCTTCTTCCATAGTTCCACCAGCACATCTAATACCCATCACTATTTCATTTGCTTTATGCATAAAAGAAGAAATATTTTCATCTTCACCCATCTTCAAATTTTGATACTTGCTTTCAAACTCTATAGCTTAGCCATCTTCACATGCATATCTCCTTCATACAAAGTTTTCAGCTTCATCCACATCTCATGAGTTGTCTTCATACCTAACACATTTGTCATTTCTGAATCTATTAGAGCACTCAACAAAGCTTCCATATCCCGAACATTATTCTCAACCTCTTTAACTTCATCAGCAGTGGAAGGACCATTCTAAGGAATAACATATGTAATCTTTGTAATCTTCTAGAAAGGTTCACCAATGCACTTCAAATGACACTCCATCCTATGTTTCCACAATGAGTATTTTTTTCCATCCAATATAGGACTATCCTTCTTGTATGATGCCATCTCATATCGCCTCAATCTTTTAAAAAATTTCAAAGGAACCTGCTCTTAACCAATTGTTGGAAAAACAAGGAAAAACAACTGAGAGGGGTGGGTGAATCAGTTGTCACAAAATATTAAAACTTTTCAAACCTTACTTTACTTAATCTTAGATCTAATGAATGAATAATAAACCATGAACAATCAACACATCAGAAACACAGAGAACACCAATATTTTTACATGGAAACCCTGTTAGGGGAAAAACCACAGTGGATGTTAGTCCACAATATTATACCCTGTTAAAAGTATAATGAGAAAATAATGGGAATGCACATGCATTTAGGCACACTGCCTAGAGCTCACTGCTCAAATACAAGAGGGATCACTACCCAACAATACAACAATATGGATTAGATCCATAAATTATGAACTAAAAGAATAGCTTCTACACAAGCCTGATTACAGTTCCAATTAAGCAAAGAAAAACCTTCTTCACTCTTTGCTCAGCCTTCTTCTCATTATGCTTTCTAATCGAATGATAGGAACACTATTCGCACATCTGTACTTTCTTTGGCATACATTCACTCTAATGCACACACTAACTTCACTCAAACAATCGCTCTTATATATCTGTAACATGAGATTTCATCAACTTAGTCGGCTAGAAAATATAAAGCATATTTTGAAAGTTGGCCAAATCACAAATATATTTACAATGTGAATCTACCAAGGTCAGCCACAACATAGTGGAGACCCAAATTAACAACTCCAATAAAAAAATATTTCAATTAATTCCACCTCGAAGATCCATAACACACTACTACAATCATGTCGGCCAAGAACATGAAAAACTGAACATACAGAGAAAAATATTTGACCACAAACACACAAATCAATGTGGACGTACCACAAAGATATAACATGATCTAGAAGCATATAAAAACAACAAGAAATAACACAAAAACATCCACTGCACCATAAACATAAAAACTTCATTCAAGAACATTGACAGAACACACATAAATACTGTTAGAACACAACTATTCACTACACAATTAAATCTTCACGCGGACCTCTGAAAATTTCAGTGGATGAACTAGATATACTCAACAGAAAACCCTTTAATCCACACCAACTAATCTTCAATGTACAGAACAGGACACCTTCATGACCTTCACAGTTCCACAGAGAACTTGGAACACTTCTTTTAACAATTTTCTCAATATCCTCGACATATACAACTTCTGATGTATTGAAGGCTAATAGTGTTGAAATCAATGACAACCACATATCAGCAACACAACCACAACATCCAACACTTATGGAAGATTGGTGGCACTGGGGTAGACTGGCATTTAGCACAGTGATGTATTCTTTTGTTAAGCAATTGCAGTCTATGAAGCATTAGCTCAAGAAGTTGAATAGGCGGCGTTTTAGCAATATATTTCATGTTGAGGTGGCTACTCATGATAGCTTGGATTCTATTACCCATGAGATCAAAGAATATGGCCTTTTTTGAAGAATGCCTAAAGGACGAATTGAAGGCATTGAAGGCTCTAAAGGAATGGGAATTGTGGGAGGAGATCTATTAGAAATAGAAGGCATGGATAGAGTAGTTGTAGGAAGGGGACATAAATACAACTTTCCTCTTTAATTTTTTAAAAAAGGATAGAAGACATGGAACTCGATCTCGTGTCTTGTGTCTTCTAGGGGAGATCATTTGGTTTCTCTTTGGGATATTTCTAGAGAGGCTTCACAGTATCATGCCACTTTGTTCACAAAAGATTCTCTTGATGTATTGAAGAAGAAAATCATATTCTAGCATGTATTCCTTCTCTTGTTTCTTTGGAAATGAATGTGCACCTCATGAGACCTATCTCCCTAGATGAATTAGAGGGAATTATTTGTCAAATGAAGAAAAGAAAAACTCATGGTCCTGATGGGTTTTTGGTACAATTCTTTCAAGAATTTTGGGAAATTATAAAATTGGATTTATTGGAGTGGTGTAGGAATCCAAGGGAATAAATAGATGCTAAGGGCCATGAACTCTTTTTTTCTTACTCTTATCTCCAAATGCGAAGGGGCTAATAGGTTTTTTGTTTAGACCCATAGATCTAGGCAATGTGGTTTGCAAGATTTTTTCTAAGCTATTGTAGAGAGGCTGAAGCGGTGGATTGGTAGGTGATTTTTGAAGAAAATTTAAGCTTTCTGGTTGATAGGAAAATCTTGGATGGAGTGGCCATTGCAGCTGAGACCATACACTTGATGGCAGCTTCAAAGGAGAAATCTATGTTTATCAAACTATACATGGCTAAGATCTATGATAGGGTCAAATGGTCTTTCCTCCAAAAATTTCTCAGTTTCTTTGGTTTTGATGAAGAATGGGTGAAGTGGATGATTAGTTGTGTTACGTCCAATTATTTTTGTGCTTGTCAATGGTGAGCCCTCTACCTTGTTTGGAGCATCTAGAGGTCTTTAGCAAGGGGATTCTTTGTTGCCATACTTGTTTATTCTTTTGGTATAAGGTCTAGGGAGAGTCATTAAGATTCATGTTAATCAAGGCTCTATCCAGTAGTGGAGTTGGGGTAATGGCTTGCCTCTGTAGACACATTTATAGTTTTTCGATGACACTACTTTGATGGGAGTGGCTAAGATCATAGAAGCTACTAATTCTTAATGGTTGTTGGACATATATCTTGCAACTTCAAGACAACATATTAATTAAGGTAAATTTTCCATTTATTTCTTCAACATGCCCTTGCTTATTCAACAATGGATTGCTCGTATTCTTAGATTTTAGATTGGAAATATCCATATGATCTATCTTGGAATACCTCTCTCTTTTGGAACCCTTCCTATGGGATCTTGGGAAAGTATTTTGGAATTTTTTTGGATGAGTGAATCACTGGACCCATAGTTGTTTGTCCTTTGTGGGATGTGTGTTGTTCTTGAAGTCTATGGTTCAAGTTCTTCCTAACTACAGGTGTATACTTTGGGTGGCTCCTCCTAGTTTTATTAAGGATTTGGATTCTCTTATAAGATAATTTTTATGAGATAGTAGTTTTGATAACTAAAAGTGGAGTCTAGTTAAGTGGGAGACCATTTGCAGGCTAAAATAGGAAGGGGACCTTGGGTTGTCACAGGCTAGCCTTAATGGTTAGGCATTAGCTGCTAAGTTATATTGGACATGGTGAAAAGAATAGGATCATATCTGGGCTAGGAATCTCTCTAATAAACACTTGAATGGGATTGTGAAAGAAGAGGTTCCCTAGGTTCCTCTATTAGGGAAAGATTCTATCATTTGAGAAACTCTTAAAAAAGGGGCCAAACTGGTCAAGGGAGGTTTGTTTTGGATATGTAACAGGGGAATTGAATATCTCTTTTTGTATGATTCTTGGGATGGATTTCCCCCAATCATGACCATGTATCCTCATTTACAAGACCTTTGTCGTCGCTTCTTGGAGGCCGGTTGGTCCCAGGTTGCAAACTCTAAATCAAATCAATTTTGGGGGCATGTGGGAGTGTCTAGATGGAAGGATCTGGTTGAGTGGCTTGATGGGGGATTGGATGTGGAATGTGTAGAGTTGAGAAACATTTTAGTTGGTAGAGAGTGTAGCTTGCTCAAGGACTAGGATATTTTAGCTTGGAGTTTGTTTTCAATAAATATTTCACCCTAGCTAAGATTTGACTTAACTATCATGTTGAAACATGGAAACTTTCTCAAGTTGTGGATAACTTATGATCAGAATGAATCTCTAGAGAGGGTTGGTTACCCTAGTAGATCACCTAATCTAGAGAATTTTCTGAGGAAAAGGGAGAAGGAAATTTTTGAAAATGAAACTCCTAACACCTAAAGGGTGATGCACCAAAATTTTTTAAATCTATTCACTAACTTCACTCACAAATAAATCTCAAAACTCTAACTTTCACAATCTCATATGTGAAATACAACACAACAGTGATTTACATCAAGGTTTAGAAATAAAATGCAACATACAACCTATGCTATATGAAATTTATGTACCAAAATAGCAACAATGAGACATAAAAAGGATTTAGTATTTGAAATCACAATGATAACATCAAATCACTAGTGCAAAATGAGACAAAAATTTGGAGATAGGAATGCTCTGTTGCTTTTATTGAACTGAAGGAGTATGCAAATATGAAAATATGAGTACAAATAAATGGATTACAAAGCTCTCTAAAATTATTCAAGAGAGTGAGAATCAAATCTTAATTGATAAAAAACTAAGTTTTTCTCCAATATGTGCCTATAAATGGTCTCCAAGAGTGAGAATGGAAAAATCTGAGTGAACTGCTATCCAAAATAGTAACTCCAGTTCCAATTTCAAGCAAGGGAAAAGAACCTCCAAAATAGGGCTCCAAATACCTCCAAACTAATGAAAAAGATGGAAAGATTCATCCCAAGAGAGTCGACCTAGAAAAGACTCAAAAAATCAAGCCTAAACTGACTATAAACAGAAATGGAAACCTTAGTTTGCTTGCTTTTTCCATTTTTCACAAAAAGACTCAAACTAGAAATAGAAGGTTTCTAGGAGAACTCAATACTTGGTCTAATTTTACTTCATTTAAAATAACACATACCAAGACAATTTATAGAATATTGCCTTAATATTGTTTTACAACTTCTGTAGTTTCAAAATTATAAAATGGAAAGGCTCGATCTTGGGTTTTGATTTGATTTTTTCAAAAAATATGATTTTGTTTAGAATTTTTCCAAGTATATAATACATCCCCTTGGTATTTTATTTTCTATAAAAATCAGAAAAATGACTAAGGCTCAAAGCTATATGATTTTCTTAAAAACACTAAAAATAACTAAGGCACAATGCGTCTTAGGCTTCTAGATAACAAATATGCAAAGGAAAACTTAATACCACAAAGGTATTAGTGAAGGAATTTTAATTAAAATCAATGTGGAAAAAACCAAATTTGACTCAGGGCAACATGGAAACCCTAACACAAAACCACTCGAACTCCTCATTTCTCTCATTCTTTTTTGCACTTTGCTTTTTCGATGAAGGCTTTGCACATTACCACCATGAGGGTAGGGTTTTGAGCTCGAAATATTGAATTTATTGATGCTTCTGGGAATTTTCTTGGATATCCTCATGGGAGAATACAAGGGTAAGTCTTTTTTGTACCAAATCTGAATAGTAGCCTTCATTTCGAGTGCATTCCTTGGCCTTTTAGCCGTGGCCATTATCATTTTCTGATGCATTTTTATGTCCACATTTGATTAGACTTATTTATGTGTTCTATGGCTTCCATGAATTCCTTTGGCTTGGGTTTTGGAGTCCTCTCCCACATATTTGAATACACATTCTTAACAACAAAACCTTAGGTAATTTTCAATAAATTGAGCCTCACATTCTTTCTTATTTTCTATTAACAATATGCTCAATTTGAACCCAATAGTGCCAGAACGATGAAAGTGTTTGTATTTATTATGCAAAAATCTTCATGGGTTCCATTATTTTTTCTTTTTAAATTTGTGTATCTTCATGTTCTATCTTTTTGTAGAAGAAACTAAATCTATTTGTTAGTTTCCACCATGAAAGGCTGCAACCTCACTTTGCACTATGGTTCTTGAACCTACATAAATTTTGCTTATAAAAGATGGAAAAAACCTTCAAAATAAACACTCTATCTCTGGTAGATTCATGAAAATGCGGCCTCTGTGCTTCCATTTATGAAAACTTGAAAATGTTTTGCAAAGAAGAAATGCTATGGTTCGTATGATATGGTTTTCTAGGTCTTAAATGTAGATTCAAAAATATACTTGTATCTTCATGGTCGTGGCCTCTCAGAACTCTTGACCCCTGATTCGTCCCCACTTTCCTTCGTGAAAGTGTTTGAGGGTTATTTACCTAAAACCCTAGCCCTATGCACCATAATACTCTACTTGTATTTTCCTTTGAATGTGATAAAAATGAGACCATATTGTTCTCTGCAAAAAAATTAAAAACATTTTACTTTTCCCTCAATTTTGGTTTTGTATTTTGAAATCACCATCTTGAAAACATCACACATTCTAGGTGCTCTTTCATCTCCTCTAAGTACTGCTATCAAACCAACTCAGAATAATTTCATTCCTTAAAATGCATCTTTGAATATGAACAATTTTTTCTCAGCTCCTTTGGAAGTTACAATTCAAAGCATGAGTGAGGGTCATTTGCACATCACTATTTTTTATGAAATATTGTCAATGTAATGATTGTTGCTTGTTATAGGACAGCACAACATTTCACCTATTGCTATCACCTTGATTTACCTTTTCTCTCTGTGCTACTCTAATGACAGCCACACTATGTTGTTTCATCAAACTATCTATGAACATTTACTTACTTTTCAGAGACCTTGTCACCATGCTTTGTATTTGAGAAAAGATGTAAAGCAATTATTGAACAATGAACTTATGACTTCTATCTACTTGGACAACATGATTTCATTTAGATAAATGCACCATTCACTGGTTACCTTTCCTTGTATTTATAATGATAAATGAATTCTCTTAATTCTTTGTTCTTTGCACTCTCATACATTGCTTCTCTCTTGATCAATGCACCTAGGTCCACTCAGCTACTATCACAAGAAACACACACTCACTGATACTACAACCTTTGGCCACTATTTCTTTGAATTTCATGACTAATGTATTTAAATTTGTTACTCCTTTGGTCATTTAATGCATGGTATGTTTCAATATATGCATCATATATGATATAGATAGCAATACACGGTGTTGTGGCAGCAGGTGAATAATGTAAAACTATGATGCAAATGATGCACTTTCACTCAATTTTACAAGTTACCTAAGCATTCTAAGTGAGGCCATTGCTCATTTATGATTACCATTTCAAAGTAGGGGGGCTTCCCATTGCTCCTTTGATGAATGGATAGTGTGCTTGTGATCCCTACAACCACTTTGTAGATTACTCCTTCAACTAAAATGCTTTGATTTGAGCATTTTGAATGTGTTTATCCTATCTCATTCCCCTTTTGAAACTTAGGGGCAGCATGTTGGGATCAACCCTTGTGGGAGCCCATTTGTTGAGCCCATTTTTGCACCACATGCTATGACATCAATAGAAATAAATCAACAACAAGATTTCACTTATACCTGCACATTGAACAAACATGTTAGATAAAAAAATAGTGAAGCTCAGTGCTCTTGTGAAATTTTAATTTTCAGACTCTCTTGTATACATCTGATACTTTCTCAACTAACTTAAAGAATCATAGGCATATGCTATATTTTTGTTGATAGGGCACATAATGAGATTCATATCTGGAGCTCTAACCAACTCTTTTATCATGATTCAGGTTCATTTGAAGGCCAGGAGCAAGGAGGAGCGGGAAAAAATTAAGATCAACACAAAACTTTAGCAGGAAATGATGGATATGTTTTTCCTTATATGCTCCCTTTATTACTTTCATCTTCAGATGTATAGTTTATTTTTGTGTTTCTTTAGTTCAACTACTCCCATGGCTTGTGTGGGACATTTGATTTTCTCTTTTCTTTCCAATGAATGGAAAAGCAACACTTATGCAATCTTGTGTATATTTCATTACAAAATGAATGAAACATTATAGAATTGAATGAAAGCAATATCTTGTGTTCTTTATGTACTTTCCTTTATGTTGCAAAAAACTAAACAAAAATATTGAATACAATCTTTTCCAAGCACCTTTAAATATGCAATGGTTAAGCATGGCAGAAATATGTTGGAGTACTCTTCACCTTTAATATAACAAAATTGTTTCAACTCTACCAATTTGAGTTGTAGGTGAAAATTTGGTAATAGAGTCCAGATCCCAAGGGGTTCTATGTGGTGGCTAGTTGTTATCAAGATTTGAACCATCAAAAATATGGGGGGATGGAATTCTTTTTATGGAAATATGTTTGGAATAAATTTTTTTGGCCTAAGTGTAACTACTTTTTATATGGATTCTTTCTTGGAATAGGTGTCTCACTTGGGATAAGCTTTGGAAGCATGGTTTTCAAGGATCATTTGTATGTGTTCTTTATGGAAATAATGAAAAGGATTCATCCCATTTATTTTTCCAATGCTCTTTTTCTAAGGCCATCTATCACCTATGGTGGGATGTTTAGAGGCAAGTCTGTGTTCATGCTTCTTCTCTAAGTGACTTATGGATAAGTTAGGGGAAGCCTCTAACACATGCTTCATTTCTTCAAGTTGTGTGGAATATTGACCCAACATTTATTCTCTGATAGATATGGCTTGAAAGGAATTGTAGGGTCTTTCAAGGAAGTAAGTTGATGGTTCAACATGTATGTAAAAGGGTGGTTGGCATGGTTCAAGAGAATTTTTTAGCTAAATGTGAGGTATCTCTCCCCTTACAGAAGGGGGATGAAGGGATAGTGAAGAGTTTGGGTTTACAAGGCCTAACATTAGGGTCCTCCTATGTTAGGAGGAGCTTCCAATCTAGAAATAAAACTCAGAGAGAAGATTGATGGTCCCCTCCTCCAGTTGATGTTTTAAAGATTATTATAGATGGTTCTTCTAGAGGAAATGTTGGGCATGTTGGGATTGGTGGGGATTGAAGGGATGGTTCTATTAAGGTTATTTTCTTCTTCTCCATTTATAAGGGGTAGCAAACAAATAACCTCATTGAAGGTTTGTCTATTCATTTTGATGTTGAAAGAGCATGTGCTCTTGGTTGGCGTAATATCATTTGTGATTCAGATTCACAAATCTTAGTTAATATGTTGAATGAGAAAAAGTTGGATGGATTTAATTGGCATATTCTTTTTGTGGCTAGGAAGATTCTTAGATTGAGTTTCATGCTATATTTTGTCTCCTTTACTCATATCCCATGAGAGTGGAATAGGGTTGCTAATTGTTTGGCCAAATGGGCTTTCAAGAATGTTGGGAATTGTTAGGTTGAAGGTTGGGAGAAATTATCTTGGGATTATTCCCAAGTGTTAGATAGGATGATTATTGAGGACATGGTTGATTGATTTTATTTAGTCAGTTGGTTTTTTGGGGGTGTTTTTCCCACTTTGTGGATGATTGTTGGTTCTGGGATCTCTAGTTATTACTTTGGGTTCCTGTTAAGGACCCGGCTTGCTCTGTATGGTTAATTTCTAATTATTAAATAAATTTTTACCCGTTTTATTCAAAAAAAACCTTGAGCACATGTGACATGAACAATGTAGCCCATTCTATTTCTTAGATTAATAATTTATAATTGGCCAAAAACAAAGACCTAGGGCAATAGTAAAAGCATGAAATATAAAATTTGGAAGGGATATCAGCATTGGCTCTAGTTAGGGACATGTGTCTCTTCTAGCAATAGTGAGAACTTGGAACTTTGTAAGTAGAACAAAAAATATTAGAATATTGGTTCCAATACAAAACTAACCACAATACCAAGAACAACACAAAACAAAAATGAAAAACCTAGGGAAGAGGTCTATACATAGGTCATGAAAAATACTAGAAACATCCAGTAGTACTTAATATATTGAAATAAATTAAAAGCTCTATGAATTCCCTATTTAAAATCTTGAGATGAAAAGTTCTTTGACTACACTTGTCTATAACTTGATATGGTCCACATTATCAAATAGATTTGCACCCTGGTGAAACTAAAAGTTCAGCAATTTATTGACACATGGAAACATTCTTGAGTTGTGGGTAACTCATTGCAAGAACGAATCTCCAGAGTGAGTTGGTTCTCTGAATGATAAATATTATTCTAAGTGATTTTCTGAGGGAAACAGTTAGAAAGATGACTAAAATTAAAACCTATGACTAACAGATGATTCACCAGACTTATGAAAATTTAGACTTAACCACTCATAATAGTTTCTCTATCATAGTAACCCTCACAATCTCATTAGCACATATTTCATCAGTGATTTGCATGAAGATGTGAAAGAACTAAATACAACATGCAACCTGAAACCATGTAATTCTGAACAAAGGTTTACAATAGCAAGACATATAAGGATTCAAGTTTGAAACACAAAGACATCAGATTGCCATTACAAAACTGAGACAAGAAAAGTGAGAAGGAGAACTCTATTGCTTTATTAAAACTGAAAGAGTGAACCTACCAAACTGAGTATTAAAAAAAAAAGCTTACAAGCTCTACAATGCTAAGAGAAAGAAATTATCCTCTGAACTGCAGAAGAAGAAGAAAAACTAAGTTTCTTCAAGATATAACCCTCTAGAAACTCTAATCTGAGCTCACAAGAAAAGCTCAAGGAAAAGGTACCAAATTGTCTCAAAAGTCTGCATAAAAGCAGAAAAAACACATTGTTTCCATGTTCATACAGAAAATCCTCTCAAAATAGACTAAATATGCTTTTAAAGCAAATAAAGCACCTTATCCATCCAACAAAAAACTCAAATCCAACCCAAGGAAAAATCTCAACCCCAATCTGCTAAAAATAGCAAAGAGATAAAAACAATCCGCTTTATCTTTGCTTTACATAGTTGCAGATCTTATCTTCCCTCAATTAGACTTATTTTTGCAATTAAAGATTGTTTTAAAATCTATTTTCAGAAAAAAACAACTAATCTCTCCAATACAATCTTGATTTTTCTCAAAAAAATCATAAAAATTACAAGGCATCTCTCTTATCAAAATCTTAATTGATTTCTTCAAAATAAATTAAAAAATATAAACCTAAGTCTCAAATAAAATCTTACCTGTTATTTTAATTGATTCCTCACAAAATCAATTAAAGCATAAGACAAATATCATCACACTTTTACTAAGGCTTCATTGGCATAACCCTAAAGTTTAAAGCCATCAGGATATTTCATTGACAAGCTGAGAAACTTAGGAAAAAGAAAAATATGGAAAACTTCCCATCAATTCGACCTAAGGCATGGAATTTAGCCACCAAAATTATTAACTTAAATTGGTCTCAAATGCAAAAAAAAACCCTAAGTTCGAATTTCCCCACTATTGTATTTTCAAAAGGGAACATTAAGGACACTCATAATGCTCAACCTAAATTCGAATTAGGGAAAGAGACAAAAACAAGTCAAACCCTAAAAATCATTTCATTTTGCAATCATCATTTTTGAAGACTTTGGCTCTACCTAAAAGGATGGCGCCACCATGAATGAGCTCATTCTATAGCTCGTGTGCTTGATAATCTTCACTTTTGTCTTCAAATGGTTGAATCCTTCACTCTGATAAAGGTAAGCTTAATTTCTAACATTATTGTGGCTTTTCCACTATGCTTTGGAAGGAAAAAAAACGCCATAAGGCCGCGGCTACTCATGTATCTCTTCTGATTTCTTTGTCTCATTCTTGTTGTGTTTTGTTGCTTCTCTCCTTCATAGCCACTATGAGATCTCGAACCTTTGTCTCTTGCTCTGTGAGCTCAGCCGTGGCTTATGTGTTCTCCTACAAGCATGCAATGGTAAATTCTATCTTTGTGTTCACTTCCAGCAAAAGAAAGCTTATGAAGCTTTACATTTCTGCAAAAAAATGGTTCATATTTGTAATTTCAAAGCCATATACAGGACACACGCCATTATATGAACCAACTGGAACAAAAGCCCTCATGGGTATCTGTATACACTTAAAAATGGTCATATCACATTGTCTGGTAATTAATTAAATATTTTTAATATTTAATTAAAATCTTTTGATTCTATCTACGTATAAATAAATTTAAATAATTTATTTATATTGTTCATGATTTCATTTCGATTAAATATTTAATCACTTTTTATATTCATTTCTTAATTAATTAAATGAATGTTACAATTTATTTATATTAATTATCATATAATCTTAGTTTGAATATTTTATTCAAATAAAGATTAAAATATTATAATTCTTCTAAATATCATTTATAATTAAATATTCCAAAATATTTGATTATTTCTTCTAATCTAATATTCATTTTTAAATCATTTCAAAATTCCTCCAATTCAATTCAAAAATCTATTCATAATTAAATATTTCCAAAAATATTTAATTAAATCTTTTAATATTTCAAAAATCTTCTAAAGTCATCATGATTAAATATTACCAAAATATTTAATTAATTCTTCTATAGTTTTCAAAAAATCAAATATCAAATATCAAAAGCAATAAATGAAATTAAATAAATTTAAATATTTATTTAATTTGGGATTTATCTTCAACTCCCGGGAAACAAACTGCCAAAACAGAAAATTAAATTTCTCTGTTCCTGTGCAGGCTTGTTCCCGTGGGTTGAAGACAAGAATCCATTCTTCTCTCCAACCTCTCAACCTCCCCCATTTTCTTCTCAACCTCTCAATCTCTCACCATTCAAACCTACCAGACAATTTACAGCCGTAGATTCTTGCCAGCCGGGATGAAGCCTGCAAAAATCTATAAATACAGCTGCCGGGAGCTCCAAATCATATAGAATTTTAAGCAAGTAAACTATAGGCAAATTGCATAGCATCCATAGCATTCATAGAGTATTTTCATAGCAATAGCATAGAATCATAGCATAGTAGCAATAGAATCATGATATCTCCCATTCACAGCCCCTGTGCATAATTCACAGCCCCTGTCCATATCTGTATCATCAATCTCATCTCCACCAGCATATAGAATAGTAAAGCATTCTCATTTGCATACTCATTCTACAAGTTGCCATTTGAAGGAAGCCTAGCTTACACAATCTGAGAGCAAAAGCTTCAAAAGAATCACTGTAGATAGAGGAAAATGGGACGGTTCTGAAGATTTTGTTTGTTAATTTGTTTTCAATTTCTTTAGATTAATGTTTCATTTAGTGTTTTATGTTTTCATTTAGATTAACAATTAAGCATTAAGACATTTTTGGCGCCCACCGTGGGGCTCTTGCCCCTTTTTAATGTTTTATTTGCAGTTTCTTTTGACAGGTTACAGGAAAAAATAGCGGAATAGCGCAAACAACACGTTTCGGAAGATCATTTCCAGTTTAACGCATTTGAAGACTATTACAGCGCCTGTAACCCTTTTTGCAGCGCCCTTAACACTTTTTGCAGCGCCCGTAACCCTTTTTGCAGCACCCTTAACACTTTTTGCAGCGCCCATAACACTTATTGCAGCGCCCATAACAAGTTTTGCAGCGCCCTTAAGTCATTCTGCAGCGCATAAAAATAATATTTTCATAGGAAATCTTAAAATGGCCGTATCTTGGTCATTTTTTGGTCTTTTTCAGAGATTTTTTTTTTGAAATGGGGTAGAATTTCATAAGCTATCTAATGGTGTGAGTTTTTATTATATTTGACAAAATTTCAACTTTCAAAATTGCATATATTTAAAAAAAAAAAATTGCATGTTTTGGGATTTAATACACTTTTGCTTGCATGCATGTGTTTCTTCTTGTCTTGGTGACTTTTTGGTGAATCATACGGAGCTGGAAAAGCATTGGGATCAATCAACACCCTTGAAGATTCTTACAACACCTTTGAAGATTCCTACAACGCCTATGATGTTTGTTATAGTGCACTTTTGAAAAGGCTGTAAAATGTAATTTGTAATTTAATTTAACTGACTCCGACGCAGCCGCGGACAGTTAATAATCTAAGGATAAAATTAACCAATCCTAGGGTAGTCATCTTAAGGATAAAATTAAGCAATCCTAGGGTAGTCATCTAAAGGATAAAATTAACCAATCCTAGGGTAGCCATTTAAAGAAAAACGAACCAATCCTAGGATAGACACATCATTTTTCAATTTTAGCTTAAAATGAATTTTCTGTTTATGTGAAGCAAAATCTTCACTTAGTTTAGAAAATTTCAATTTGGTGCTTAAAATTGAATCTAGTGTTTGCTTTGTTCTCAAGTGATAGGCCTATGCTCTCCCCTTAACTGGGTGATCAAAATGCCAAACTCACTTATTTCTTTTTATGCATCTTTAAGTTTTATTACAACCTTGTAGAGAGCCTGCTCTTGTAGGAAAAAGTACTCACCCAAGAGGAACGACTCAAGTGGGTTCAAGCCAAAGCCAGGCTATTCCACCCCACTATAAAATTTAAAGCAAAATTGGGGAAACCCTCTTTTGACGGTAGTGTGCATGATAACCATCCCCAAAGCCTTTGTTCTAAAGGTAGGGAGGTCTCTCGAGGGAGTTTATCATTTGCCGCACCGAACGGAAATCCTTACTACGAACCTAGTGTAGTAACTAACCGAGTCAGTATCCAAACATCATTTCAATTACAGTGCAGGGGAGGGAAGAATCTACCCCCAAGATACTCACCATATAACTGTCAAGGATTGTTTGCTCAGGGGATTCGGTATCCACTTCCGTCACTCTGAGTACACACCTGGAAAAGACAAAAACACGGGCGCCCTTTCGGGGGTGACACGGCTGTGTGAGTCGACGCAGTTTTAAGATGTGGGTTGTTGATTGCTATGATGACCTACTTGAGAACTAAGAGTGAGTCTGTTTGAAGTGCTTGTCATGTGTAAAACCTATTAAAACAATTTTTGAAAAACATTTTGGTTACACACTTGATGTTTAGCATAGGACTTAAAAACAATTGTTTTCAACTTGTTTGATGTGTTTTCATTACATTAATTTAGATAAAGATCATCCAAAACACTCATTATCATATTGATCAATCTCATGTTACGAGATTGGAAATCTACAAAGTTTGTAAAAAAATCCGTTTCCAAAAGGATTAAGAAGCCAAAGAAACCTCTCAACCACAAGAAATTATTGAAGAAACAAAAATTCTTATATCAAAGTCGAAAAGTTTTACTTAAATATAGAACTTTTCTTCATAGGTATCATGATTGTGTTAGAGGTCTTTCAGATGATTATGCCATAGAGCCTTTGTATTCACAAGCTTATTTTCAAAGAAGAGCCCTTTCTCAAAGGCATAACCATAGTCAACGCATCCGTTTTAGTTATATTCCCCAACCAGCAATTGAATACTCTACTCGTCCAAATCAAATCTTACAATAGAGAACTTAGAAAACATTGGGCATCTATCACAAAATCCATCTTTTTACAAAGCCATGATCAAAACTTCATAAAGTGCAACAACCATCCTTTTCTAGATCTTTTGCTTATATTCCCACCAACAGGATTTTCATCCTTTCACTTAGGGAACAACACAAGTTACAAGATTAGAAAATTTCATGTAAGTCATAGAATTTTCATTCTATCTTGACCTTCATACATACCACATCAATTGCACTATTTCACTCTTTTGATCAAAAGCGAGTAAAATTTTGATACAAATCTATGCCTGTCTTCACGAGATCTCAAAAACAAATGGAAAAAGACGAAGGAGAAACTACAACTAGTAAAATGGGTGATCGAAATGAAAAAGAAGAGGAAACATTTAATATTGATGAGATAACGGAAGAAAAGCTTCAAGAAGCAGAACAAGATCCTCAATTCCATACTCTTATGGAGAGAATCCTAGAACGTAACAAAGAAAAATACTTCCTTACATTAGCTAATCAAGGAGCTAAGTTGCCTCACACCTTTGACATAGAGGGGATTAAGCAAAATCCTGAAAATCCTCCTAATGACTTTAGTGCTCTTAATCAACAGATCAAAGAATTACAAGGGCAAATAAAGGAAATGCAAGGAGGTACAACAAAGAAATATGTTTTGGAAGACATATCTCCTTATCCATTTGATAGGAGTCTTCAAATGATCCCATTTCCAAAACATTGTGAAATTCCTAAGTATGATAGGTATAATGGAAAAACTGATCCCATAGACCATGTTAGGGATTTCCGAAACATGAGTCTTGAATTTGCCTATGATGATACTTACTTGATGCGATTATTTCCACGAAGTCTAGGCGTACAATCCATGGAGTGGCTTTCAAAAATCACTCCACCTATTAAAAATTTTGAGGAGTTGATAAATCAATTTATCTCACAATATGCCTACAATATTCAACATCAAATAACAATGCTTGATCTTTGTAAAGTGAAACAAAAGGTAGGAGAACCCTTTACTACATTTTTACAAAGATGGAGAAGGTTATTTGCACGATATTCTCGTCTTATTCCTGAAAAGGAAAAGATGGATATTTTTATCAATAGCCTTGATCCAGAATTAAGCTATAGGCTTAACCTTCATTGTCCTCATAACTTTGAAAAACTGATTGAAAATGCAATCACTATTGAAGGGGCCTTGGTTAAAAGAGGAGTGATAAAACTTGATAATCCAAGTACATCAAATCAAAACAACGATAAAACAAGGTTTTGGAATAGAAACAAAAATGTTGTTAATGATGGTATAGTGGATGCAAATAATTTACGAACAAGACCATCCGTTTTCAATCTATCAAGTGCTCCAAGAAACAATTCACAAGGAAATACAATTCAACAAGGAAACAACAATCAACAAGGACAAATTTCCAAGCAAGAGAACATGACCAATCAAAATACCAATCAAAATCGTGGTAATTTCAATAATAATCTTGGCAATACCCAAATATCAAATCCATCTAGACCTTCATTCTTTTCAAATCGACGGACTTTTACTGCTTTGGGTCAATCTCTTGAATCTGCTCTCAAGGAACTTCTTGATAATAAGGTTATCACTTTACCACCACAAAGAGATTATGAGCCACGAGTTAAACCAACATCATGGAATGACTTGTATTATTGCAATTATCATCGATGTAAAGGCCATAGGACAAACAATTGTCAAGCTTTGAAAAATCTAGTACAAGATTTAATTGACAATGGTACTATTACAATTGAGGGACATCATACCAATGATGATCATCAAGCATTCAAAGATCCTTTGCCAAACTACCAAAAGGGGGAAACATCGGATACCAAAGCCAAAAGCATACATAATGTTGAAGACAATATAATCCGTCATATTTATACAGATGATAATCGGATTAATGTTATCAAAATCAAAGGAAAACAAGAATATCAACAGGTTAATGTAACAACAAGAGGTCAAGCAAAGGTTGTTTTAAAAGGAAGTTCGTCTAAAACAACTATTTCTTCTCCAACTCAATATAATCTGGTTGATCAATTGAGAACAACATCAGCTCAAATTTCTATTCTTGAACTTCTTAAAATATCCCCTATACACAAAAATATTTTAGAAGAAGCGCTTGTGAACACAACTGTTGATACTGATCTAGATGCAAATAGATTTCAAGCCATGGTAGCACATTTGTCTTCCCCCACTTGTCTTTCATTTTCCGATAAAGATGATGCTTCTATGACACATCCACATAATTCCTCGTTATATCTTGAAGTCATGATCCATAAACATCGAATTAGACGTGTCTTAATAGATGGAGGAGCCGGTTTGAATATTTGTACCTTAAAATTAATAAATGCCTTAGGAATTTTGGAAAATGAAATTGATTCACGAAGGAAGATAACTATTAAGGCATATGATGATGAAGAAAGAGCTTCTAAGGGATTAATATTGCTACCTATCAGAGTGGGACCTGTTGTGAAGAATACTTTTTGTCAGGTTCTAGATCAAGATTTGTCTTATAACATACTTTTGGGTCATCCGTGGATTCATGATATGCAGGCCGTACCATCAACATATCATCAATGTATCAAGTTTCCATATGATGGACAAGAAATAACTATACAAGCTGATTACAATAGTACCCAAACTTGTTCCAATCTTAGGGTGAGTCAAGATGTCTTTGTGCCACACAATAGAGAAGCTCTTGTTGTTTCTTCTTCCAATCTACAAGTCCAATTGCAAGAATTAACAAAGAATCTTGATACTAAGCTGAAATTTAAAGACAAAGGGGTAGGTGAATATTCACTATCTCTTTCCACTTTACCTCCTTCTCCAAGATCACATGGATTACCAACTTCATCAAATCAAAAGACTGCAACTGCTTCTACATCTCAAACTTCCATGCCAATCACAAAGTTTGATGGAAAATTCATTAGAGCTAATACCACTGAAGAAGAAGCTGAAGATAGGGACATCCTAAATTGGCTATACAAAGATGAAGATGAATCTCTCTTACAAATTAAGTTACCTAAAGAACAATATGGTAAAGGGTACGCTATCATGCAAAAGATGGGTTATGAAGGGAATGGTCCTATAGGGAAACGAAGAGAAGGAATTGTGGAACCAATTCAGCCTATTTCAAAGCATTCAAGTGATAAAGCAGGACTTGGATATGGTAAAGATAAAGAAGAACTTACTTCACAGCAGACATCATTAGTTCATAAAGGAGAATCTGTGTCAGATAAATCTCATGAATCAGTTTTCCAATTGCAAAATAGTTTAGATACTGATTCTAATGAATATGAATGGGACACCATTTATAATGATGAATTCTGGAAGGATAAACAAGTTGATATTATACACAAATATGCACCTGTTCTTATACAAGGAGAAGGGTCAAGGCCTTCACTCGATTATGTTTTACAAAGCGATTATAACTCAAGTGAGGAAGAATCAGATTCTAACGAGATTGATAATCAACAGGAGAATACCATCATAGACCTTGTCTACCATGAGGATGACAACCACATTATGACTTTGACAATTCAAGACCTTACCCAACCTAATGATCCTATGCCTTTAGTTTATCCAGAACTTATAGATTGGGACATCAACGCACCTATCCATATTCCTACATTCAGTAATGATGAAGATGTTATAACTTTCCTTTGTTCCTCAAATGAAGAAAACAATTGTTTCATTCAAGAATCTTATACTCATGATTTTGACAAGGAGAGTGTCAAGTCTCTTAGCTGCAAAATAAATGAAATAAAAGATGGATCTATTGATGAAAACTGAAAAAAGGCAGTGATAGATCAAAACAAAAGAAAAATAAAGAGCGAATCTGACAGTGAAAACCTTTCTGAGGCATTGAAGGATGAGAAACTTGACACTCTTACCAAGTATTATCATGAAAGATCTTCTATTTTGATTGAACCAACAGAATCAATCAACATAAGTACACCAGAGCAGCCAAAAGTTTTGCAAATTGCAGCATCATTAACAGTTGAAGAAGTCCAGAAATTCATGCAATTCTTGAAGGATAATCAGATTAACTTTGCTTGGTCATATGTTGATATGCCAGGGTTAGATCCTAATCTAATAATGCATCATTTATCTATCAACCCTGGGATAAAACCTGTAAAGCAAAAGCTCAGAAAGATGCATCCACATGTTGCATTATTGGTCAAGGAAGAATTAAAGAAGCTTTTGGATGTTGGATTCATTTGAACTATTGACTATGCAGAATGGATTTCAAACATTGTACCTGTTTCAAAGCCAGATGGAAGGATCGGAGTTTGTACAGATTTCAGGGATTTAAATAAAGCATGCCCTAAAGATGATTTTCCTTTACCTAACATAGATTTGATTGTTGACTTAACTGCTGGACATGCAATGTATTCATTAATGGATGGATTCTCAGGATACAACCAGATAAAAATTGCACCAGAAGATCAAGATAAAATAGCGTTCACATGTCCTTGGGGTACTTATTGCTGGAATGTCATGCCATTCGGGTTAAAGAATGCTGGAGCTACTTATCAAAGAGCAATGACAACTATTTTTCATGATATGATGCATACATTCGTGGAAGATTATGTTGACGATTTACTTGCTAAATCTCATACACGAGATGAACACCTAGAAATCTTGTCAAAAATCTTTGTCAGAATGGAAAAATTCAATGTTCGACTGAATCCAAAGAAGTGTGTCTTCGGTGTTACATCTGGAAAACTCCTAGGGTACATTGTTTCAGAAAAAGGTATAGAAGTTGATTCAGAAAAGGTACAAGCTATAATGGACATGCCTCCACCACGAAATATCAGTCAATTAAGATCCTTGCAAGGAAGATTACAGTCCATCAGAAGGTTTATAGCTCAACTGGCAGACAAAAGCTTGCCATTCACACATTTATTGCATAAAAATGTTCCATTTAAATGGGATGACAAATGTGAAGCAACATTCAATCAGATCAAGCAATATCTTACACATCCACCAGTTCTAATTCCACCTATTCCAGGAGAGCTGCTTATACTCTATATTTCAGCAACAGAAGTATCTTTGGGAGAATTGCTAGCACAAGAAGACTCTACAGGTAAAGAAAGGGCTATATATTATATCAGCAGAACCTTAACAAGACATGAGTTAAACTACAGTTTCATTGAAAAAGCCTGTCTTGCAGTAGTGTTTGCTTCTCAAAAGTGGCGAAATTATATGTTGACTCATACAGTTAAGCTGATAACAAAGATAGATCCATTGAAATACCTATTAAGCAGAGCCACTTTAACAGGAAGACTTGCAAAATGGGTAATGATCTTAAGTGAGTTTGATATTCACTATATAGATCGAAAAGCGATTAAAGGACAGGTCATTGCAGATCAGTTAGCTGAAGCTCCTCTACAAGAAGACAATCCAATACATATTGAATTTCCTGATGCAGATGTCTTTTCAGCAACAATTCAGAGACCGTGGGCATTATACTTTGATGGATCTTATACACAATATGGCTCGGGGGCAGGGATTCTTTTTGTTACACCTGAAGGACATACCATCTCACGATCATATCGGTTGATGTTTCCTTGCACAAATAACATAGTAGAAGATGAGGCATTACTCATAGGATTAAAGATAGCTTTGGAATGGCAGATTACAGAGCTGGAAGTTTATGGTGATTCACAACTTATCATTAATCAAATTAATGATGATTATCAAACCAAAGATGATAAGTTGCTACCATACAAACACATGGTGGATGATTATAAGAAATATTTTGTGTCAATTAAGTTTTCACAAATAGCAAGAATTGACAATAAAGCTGCAGATGCAATGGCTACCATTGCTTCTTTATTACAAATATCAGAAGATCAAACCAAGTATGAATTCTTGGTGGAACAATTGTTTTCTCCTGCATATGATAATCCTGAAACCCAAGTTATATGTCATTT